>JMFS01057100.1:0-54916 GCA_000699545.1 Podiceps cristatus | reverse complement strand
CTAGCTCCGTCCTGGCTAAAACCAGGACAGACTTGTAACTGCTTCATTTTAGGGAGGGTGCTCTGTGTGTTGTTAGGCTTCCCTGTTCTGTGACGGGGTCATCACCATCAACTGGCTGGCTGGGTGCCTGAGACCTTCAAGGCTGGCAAGGAAGGAAGCAATCTGCCTGGGGCCCAAAAATCTTGAGGCTGGTAGGGAGGGGAAGAAGAAATCTGTTTGGTTCGTCTTCTTGGTTCACAGGACCATCAAAGCCTGATGATAAGAGAAAGGGAACAAATACGTGGACTCGGTCACAGAGAACAGCTGCTTGCCTCATAAAATGGCACTAGCTAGGCTACCACGTTACCAGGGGTGGGGAGCAGGGTGTACCGGTCATTTTTAGCCATTGGGAATGGAGTAATTTGCTTTTCAGAGACTCTGTCATGTTATTTTTGTTTGTTTGTTTGTTTTGTTTGTAAAAGCTGTGCCATAAGTGTTAGTCCTCTCTACTTATGAGAGTATATGGCATAATTTGTCCTTATATAGTTCATTTACCTTGAACAAAGCCTCCTAAACACAGACTTCATCATGGACTGTGGAGACAGAAGGGAAATGGTGGTCTCTGTGCAACCTTTCTTACTTCTGCCTCCTATAGAAAACACACCTGAATCAGAAAGGCCTAGAGATAGCATTATGTAAGAGGGTAGTTCTGTATACATTTGCTAAATTCTTACTCTTCCACAAAAATGATCTATGGCTTCAGAATGGCACAGAGCATGGGGATAGATGGACCTTTATGACAGAATGACTCTTAAAGCTTGTCACGTTTTTACCTCCACTCACAGTTGTTGCTTTATTAACCTGGATTGCCTTGGAGCCCCTGCAATGACTGTTGCACTAATTTCACAATGCAGACATAAGAGGGGAGTTGTTTGGTTAAGCAGAATCCAAGAACTTGCTGGTCACATTCTCAGCACAGCCTTCCTTCCTGGCTGACAGTTGTTCACTGATCTGGGTCTCCAAAGCCTGCCACCTGTTTGTAGTTTAGCCAAAACTAAGGGTTTCTTAAAATCCATAATGTAGCCAAATTTCTAGCAGAGATAGATTTTAAAATACCTTATTCATTCACTGCTTGACCTTAATTAATTCTGAACTTTCTTAAACTATTTCATTTAGCAAATTTACTTTAGATTTTTACTAGTAGAGCAAAGACTGGTCATTTTATTTACATGTCTGTATTTCTAGCTATGTTATGCCCATTACCAAGTCAACTAAACTCACAGAATTCCTTTTGACACTAGAAATAGCGTGGGGACTATATGTCATTGCAAATGATGTGAGCTTATCTGCTTGCATAGAGAATGGAAGATATAAGAGTGAATGGAATAATAGAATTATTGTTTAATGTTCTTCATATTTAGGATCATTTCAGAACTGGTGATATTTTAGGTTTAAGTCAAACTTTTTTAACAATCTTGTTCTAAAGTCAATTCCCAGAAGAATGCCTGCTTCAGATGCTGTTGAAGGGGGATGATGCCTATAATGTCTCTGTTGCCACCACATATAATGCCAAAAAGAAGGGCTCAGAGACTCTGGTTCTCCAAACTATTCCACCTAGTATCTTTGCAGACCTCCACAGAGGCTGACAGCATTGTCCATGAGTTCAAAAGATAGTAATGTGGTAATGTATGTCTAAAGGATCACAGGCCCAGAGCGTTAGGCTGTTTAATGATTTATCAGAATACTTTCATTGGATCTATCACTCCTTTTCCAAGTGGATAGGCACTCCTCACACAGATTCCTCACAGACCCAAGAGCAACATTAATCTGCACACTTTTGAGGAGCCTGAGCTCTGGTCTTCAGGCTTGTCAGAGTACCTCAGAAACAAGTTCCTTATTTCTGAAAACAAGCTTACTGTCTGAAAGCTAGCAGTGAATCACCACTGTGAAGAAGCCATGGTGCTCCCGTGGCCACGCAGTCCAAAGCAGCTGGCATTGCTGCTGGTCCGTGAACACACCGGGTGCGAGCAGAAGGCTTCAGGCTCCAGGAATGCACATCTTGCACATGGCACAGATCAGACACTATATTTACCCCATCCCAATGTGTAACCACAGTACTTTCATTTAACGTCACATATTACTGTTTATGTTCCAAGTTAAAACTTATATGCCATGTTATTCAACAACAATAGTACACAAGCTGGCACTCCAAGGCTACAGTTCTTGACACTTAGTCCCCATGGGTACAGCAAGGACACTGCAAGCACATACAATCCTTCCAGTTTCTGTGGGTAAAGCAAGGATCAGAGTGAGCAAAATACTTTGAACTTCAACAGTTTGAGAGACCCTCCATTGTAAGAGCACAGAAATGTGTTTTGCGTACATGAAAGTTAATTACCTAACACACCCCAAAAGTTCCAAAATGCATCGCGTACATTTTTTAAATTGTTAGAAAACCTTTTCAAAAAATCTCTTTCTTAAATAGTATAAACATGTCTATGATTACTTATCTCTGTAATTCCAAAAAAAAGTGTCAATATGTTGACTGGAAACTCTCGGGAAAATCAACATCTATATTTCTTCCTCTGTGACAGAGCCAGCTAACTTTTCAAAGATGAAAAAAGCCCATTATATTTGAGAACTGGTAATATTTTCACAGAACTCCTTTTTTTTTTTTTTTTTTCTTTCTTTCCTTTAAGGTCTGTGTTCATCTGGGAAGCATCACATTCAAATGCTGGGTAATATACAGAAACTGAAAAGGCATTTTCAATATATTTACTGAATTCAAGTACTCCAGTGGCTTTGCTGTTGGTTGGTTGGTTTGTTTGTTTGTTTGTTTTTTTGTGAAGTAACATTTCTGCAGGTAGCAACTATGTAACAAAGAAAATAATTTCCTTTGGCTAAAATTCCCGAATTGGTCTCATAACCTTCAATCCATGCAAACTCTCACTTTTATTTCAGATAAACATGTAGTTCATGCATTTTGTATACAATGTGTGACCTTTAGTACTATATTTCAAGTTGCCAGTGTTTCAATAAAACAGTGGAAAATAGAGCCATCTGCAATCTGTAGGCTGAGCACAGAAATAAAATCATGCTTTAATGCAACCGTGAAGCTGTGGCATTCCAAAAATGGCATATTGCAATGTGTTCTAGAGCATTAGATATCCGTTAATCTTTTAGCAGCTTTTTGAGCAGGACATCTCTTTGAGCTTGAATGCTTGTTTCCAAAGAGACCATGCCCTTGTCTTAGGGGGGAGGTTATGAAGACTACTGAAGAAATTTGTCAGGACATCAGATTTATTATCCTTCTCTTTTTCAAAATGTACCATGTAATCGCTAATCTCTGGAAAACTTTGATTTAACATGTCATCTAAAAGATATTACTGTAATATTACTAGCACACTAGCCAGAATGTGAAGTACAAGGATGCGAGTAGAAGGAATGTGTCCTAGATTTTTAGACATGACTGGCTACAATCTCCTGACACAGCAGTGAAAGTAGCACCTTCCATTCAAACTGTATCCTGTATGTTTAACTATATTGTCTCCACTAGCATAATTTTCAAGGATTAAAAAGCTGAAGATTTACAAGTATAGAGAAGCAGGCATCTTGTTGAGATAAAACATCTATTACAGTAATTTCAAATGTCTGCAGTTTTCACATCCTTTAAATCTTTGGCCTGGAAATAAGGATCTGTAGCAAATTTAAGTGTACTGTCAACAGACTTTGTAGTTTGGTATTGTGTTGTGGGTTTTTTTTTGAGGGGGGGATGTTTAGTTTTTGGGGTTTTTTTGTGTTTTTTTAGTGGTTTTTGTTTTTGTTTTTTTTTAAACACAATAGAAGTTTTTTTTCAAATGTGCAGGACCCATGGCCCATTGATGGAAAACCGCTATTTGAGATTTGATCCTTGGAACCCTGCAGCACACTGTCAGGTCAGGAGACTTCAGAGAAAGAAATCAAAAGGGCAGGACACTACTTATTCATCATGAACTAGGAATACCAGAGTAGGGTCTTCACATTTTCTCAAGCAAACTGTACATGTGCTGCGAGATACAGAATACCATCTATTCCCTTTCTAATATGAGTTAATTTCGTCCCATTATGCCAAGTGATAATGACAAAAAAAAAGTATCATGTCCTTTTCAGTCCTAGTTGTAACCTAATCTTTTAGGGTTAGTCTTTACAGGTGTCTGCATAATCAGTTTCACAATATGCTTCTGGTTTTTTCCTTAAGAATAGGGCTTGGAATGCCATTCTTTCAAGATGTGAAATGCCACATCATATGAAACAAAATCCATTGGCTGAAGGAATTTTAGAGTGTTATAAGATTATATTTCATTTTATAATGTCAAAGGTTCCATAGGCAAAAATTTGCAACAGTTAACAAGTATGACCTTTAAATTAGTCACATGAAATTCAAGGCACAAACTTTAATATTCACTCATGAACAGCATGTTTTTGCGTAAAAAATCTGGTGGAAGGAATGAATCCACCAGTTCTTATTAATATCACATTGGTGAGCGATACCAGAGCGGTGGTTCAAATCTATAGCATTAACTGGAGTAAGTAAGAGAGCAGAATCAGGCCACATGAAAAAGAAGATGCTTAAAATAGTCAGATTTCAGCTCCTAAATCAATCATCAGACATTTCCCGCGATAAATATGTGAGTAAACCTCTGCTTTACAGCTCAGTTCTTAAGCATATGCTTACTTTGGAAAACCTGATGTGCTGAATCATGATGAAAAGGATGTTGTTACATCTGTTCACACATTTGTATCATATATAAGTAGATGGTAATCAAAGTACTTTTTAAAAAACTGTTTCAATTGCAGTGTAGAACTTCAAGTCTTTTTTAGCCACTTTAGATCAAAGGTGTTTGAAAATGGATTTGTCAAAAAGGGTAAAAATAGCACAGAAGAGAATACGCTTTGAAAATGAATCAGCTTTGGAAAACCAAGGATCACTTCTGCTGCCACCTACACAACTACTTATAAGAATTGTGAAATATGCAGATATGTCAAAGATACAGCCCACACCTTGAGCATAGAATCCAAAAGCAAGACATTTTCACTACAAGATGTGAAACCTTTTCCACCAGTGCTTTTCATTAAAGTTAAATGTAAATGTAATCTCTAACAGTTCAACAAAATTATGTACCCCAAATTAGCACTGAATTTAATTAATTCATTTGGCATCACCAGATATTGTTTTCCCATAGTAAGTTTTATAAGAGTGAAAAATAAAGCTATGAAATCAAAATAATCCAAAGTGGTGGCCTTTGCTTGTCAACATGCTAATCCCACTCTCTGAGTTCTGAGGAATATTTCAAAGTTCCATTTAATTCAGCAAGAGTATATATTCCAAAAGTATATATTCCAAATCATGCATATAATACTTATACAGAAATTGCTGGTGCTGAAATGCTGTTTATACTTTTAGTGTCTGCATTTGAAAAAGGATGCTGAAAAAAAATTAATAGGAGATAGGAATTAGCCTCTGTGTGACTGAATGAGTGGAAAGCTTCTCAGTGGGAGGCTTAAAACAGTTCAGTGTGTTTAGGACACCAAAAAGAAAACTGAGAGTTGAGTTGCTTACAGTGTCTAAGTACTTTCACATGGAGAAAATACAGCTAGCAAATGAGACTTTTAAGAAAGGAATGACAAGGTTCAGCACAAAGAACCTGAGGCCAGACAAATTTAAATAGGAAATAAGACATATTTTTAATGGTGAATTGTAATCAGTCACTTAAACTTCCATCAGATGGATGTGGTTAATTCCCAAAGCTCACGGTGACTTCAGATACATATTTAGAAGACGTGTTTTGACTAAAAGCAATTTAGTGAGACTCAGCACAGTGGTAAGAGAATGAAATGTATGATCTAGTGATATATTTGAAGAGGGACTAGGTGACTACAGAGGTTGCTGGTCCCAAACTCTCAAACTATGTTTACATGACCAAATTGTTTACAGAAGTAAGAATCACTGAAGATACATGCCAGCCTTAAGCATTTGCTTTTTATTTATAATTCACTTTTTGGGAAGAAAGATGAGCAATTTGATTTTTCTTGATATTAATATCCTTTTTGGGAGTTGGGTTAATGAAGTAGTAGAATAGGCTTTACCGCCTCATGAACATCAATGGTCAGATTTTTTGCTGTATTCTGTGTATATACACACATTTTTTTCCTCATTTAAGTAGGATTTTTTCTGCAGAATAAGATAAGAGAAATGCAGTGGTACTCCATATGACTCAAGACTAATATTATTTTAATGTCAGACTTTTCTACACCATAAACAAAATAGACGTTATTTAGTATATTAGGGGGGATTTCATTGATATTGATGTCACCTTACACTTACATTGCTATTCATCTCAGTTACCTGTGAAATTTCACACTCTTTAAGAACCACATTCTCTACAGTTTGCTATTTATGAAATGAGGTCTTAAACAAGATTTTACAGTTAATTGCTGAGCTTTAGTCCTTTGTTTCAGCACTTCTGAGATAAATGTGGAAATGGAGGGATAGACTGGAGTACTGGTGAGAACAATATTATGGCTGTGAAGGCACTGAAGATGGTTATGTGCTGTCCTCTTAGGATAAGTTCACTGGAGGGTGTCCGCGCCTGTAAGAACCAATTACGTCTAACAAGAAAATCCATTAATTGCTGTGGTTTCCAAGGACTGAATGTTCTGAACAGAGCCTCTGCAAAACACAGATAGAAAATATATCTACATATGAGAGTTTTCCCAAATTTACTGAAACAAAGGGTTGACAGGTCCAATCCAGTTCTCGTCATTGCTATGTGTAATGGTCATTGACTTCAAATAAGCCAAGTATTTGCTGTTTTTATTTTTCAAATAGAAAATTAGTGTACGCATGGCAATCAACCACAGATTTTTAAAGGTCCATTTGGTGGCTAATTCCACAGAGTTACAGTGAGAGCATGGAAATTAAACCAGCCCCTCACTCCCTGCAGAGCCAGTCATCTCTTACATTTCTAGCACTGGGTGATTTAGCTGAAACAGTGCCATTTCCTACTTTACGTTCAGCTGCTGTCTACATGGTTAAGTATTAAAGATTATAATTTTTCATAAAAAAATGTATCAGATAAAATGCAGCTTGCAGTATGTTGTCAGATAACAGATCAGGACAGAAACAATAGTTTCTTACTGGAAATGATCCTGAACTAAAGGTTAAGCAGAAGGATGTGTGAGAAACCTTGACCACTCTCTTTTACTAAATAGAAATTTACAAAAAATCTTACATGTTTATTGCAGATTTCAGAATAATAAAGATGAGTTACTTTCTTATGACTAGTCTGTTCTTTAACAAAGAGAAAGAAAGTTTATTTTTGCTACAAGTGATTCTTTATGTCTTAGAGGTCTATACAGTGAATTGTGTAACATCTAGTATCTAGCTATAATAAGATATCTATTTAATACAACATTTTTCATGGCTTTTTATATATCAGAAATTATTTAAATACTCTGAGACACAGCTTTGTGTCTGCACAGTTGGACCTTAAAAGTCCTTTCCAACCAAGGGATTCTATGATTTGTGTGACAATGGTGTAATCTGAAATAATTAGTAAAAATTAGTGAGTTGGGATGCTTAGAGAGCTGTATTGTTAAAACCAAAACACCTATTTTACTTTCTTTCTTATTATTTAAATGTCACTATGTGCTAGCACTGTACAGCTGGAAATAATAATCATCTTCAATTACCTCATCTTTGATGCTTGCCAAAAAGTACATGCAATAGCATGTTTAATTCATCATGTTTTGTTTGTACATTAATAAAAGGAAATTGCACAGACAGGAACTGCAAAGTACTGTATAGCAGAAGTAATGAATAGACAGCAAAAGGTCTGGTTTGGAAGTTCAATGTTCGTTTACAAGCTATGGACCTAAAATAAAATATGGTTCAAAGCAAACAGTGGCCATGCACTAAATATTTGCAAAATAAATTAAAAGTATATTTCCATTTCTTTAAACTTTTATTTTAAGTGACTAGTCTTTTCATCTGAAAGTAGTGCTAAAACTTTCAGGTGGACTACCAAGTTGTTAGCTTCTTCAATAGTAACATTTGTAAGAATTTTCTGAACAGGTCCTATGAAAGAACTGGATTTGACAGGTGAAGCTAGAAGCTATCACCTAGGGTTGAATTTAGTCTATTGTATCCTAAAGGCAGCTGTTCCTATTTTATTCTTCTGAAACAATGGAGAATAACCGAGATACCTTCTGAGAGTTAAGTATAAATCAGGTACTTTTAAGTTTAGAAATTGAAACTCTCTGTGATTTACTTTTTTTTTTTTTTTTTTTTTTTTTTTTGGTCAAATCTCATTTTCATTTGCCATTCTCAGACTGTTGACTTCTTGGGAAACCTTTCAGTGAAAGGAAAAGAAAAAAGACAACTAGGAGCACAATTAACATTTTTCTTGATTACTATCAAACTTCATTGGCACCCAAGTATGGGAAGGAAGTGCAGAAAGAAAAACTGAGACTAGAGTTTAGACTTGATTTACAACTTTTCACAGAAAGGAGCTGCTTCAGCTTATTCCGAACAGAAAATACAGTTTTCAGTAACTCTTGACAGGAGAAAATTTAGCAGAACCCTAAGGTAATACCTGAATCCTAAGTTTCAGGTGAGCTCCTCCAGGAATCAGTCCTTCCACCTATTGAAATACAGAACTTTTTTTTTCTTGCGACACAAAGCAAATGCCAGCTATTGTGTGTGCGGTGAACCTGGAAATCCCTGCCAGCATGCAGAAAAAGATGTGAGGCTGTACTGCTGTGTCACAAGTATAGGCAGGGGCTCAGGTGAGGTCTGCCACTTCGGGTTATCTTAAGTGTCTTTTCCTTCTGCAGAGGTACACAGCAAATGAAAAAAGAGTGGAAGGAGGCACAGCTGAAAAAGGGGGCACTTCTGAAAAGTCACAGTCTTTATGGTTTAATGAGGAATTTGGCTAGCCTCTCTCTCAACCAGTACTCATCTCTCCTTCCTTGAGTGTTGTGATGCATTTTTTGCTCCTTCCTCTGCAAATCAAAGACAAATCCAGTACATAATTCTGAACCCCAATTGTGTAGTTTAGAAGGAAATTTAAGAGTTCAAAATATAGACTGAATTAATCAACTGCAGATTATTCCTGTTGGATTTAACTATATTATTGTAGTAGGCCAAGGAATATGAAATCTCAAAGTGAAGTTGCAATTTCTTCATACGCAACATTTGCTGTGGATTAACTGGAATTACATCATGTTAAAGTGCCTTGAATCTGTTATTTTCTTTCCCTCTGGTGTAAATAACATGTCATTTTATCATAGATTATTAATCCTTCTTTGAAAGTAGGCTTCCGGAGATATGATCTGTATTCATTCTAATGCAATTGCTGTGGATGCTGAATCATGAGACTGTCACACCAGTACAGTAATTCACTCTCTTTTGCTGGCTACCAGGATCAGGTTATCTGTTAATCTCTAAGTCTTCTGGGATCATAATGCACGTGTATCACACGATGAGTTTAAATGCATGTGTATGGCACTTGCATGCCTTTGGTCCAGAATTCACATAACTCTACTATAGCATTGAGATACACCTTGTACATGAGTGTGAATTGCTCCTGAGATCTCCCTGTCAAGGAAACAATGCATACAAGACCACTCAATGATCATTTAATCTACGTGTGCACACTGGCACCTCCAAAGCAGGCATCACAGGCAGAATCCTAGTATCTCCTTATGCAACAAGAATATTTGGAACAGCAATAAGACCTCTGGAATATCACTGCGGAGTGTAGAAACCGCTTCCCGCAATATTTTGTAAGTATCCCAATGATTTAAAGTACAATCACAGTGCATCCTTGAGTATTCAGCAAAGGAACTGCAGCATCTTGAAGGATGTTCAAAACAAAACAAGCAGCAAGTATTACTCATAGCCTTCTGAGACAAAGTGAAATTTTTTACGGAAATTACTACCTCTAAGAATTGCCATCAGTGGGGAACCTCAGAAGAAAGTGACTCTCATCTCTTAAAATAGCCCAGAAACTGGTAAGATGTTTAAGGCATGGGAGCTTTTCATATTCTCTGATAGATATCATTGAACCCAGGAAGAAAATCTACATGGATTTGATCTGAACACCCCTGTCATCATACGGTCTGAGATGGAGGTCAAGAATAGATACATGAGTCCAATAAAATTGGTATACAATTCACTGTCACCTGTCATGAAAAGCCATAGATTACTGTACAAGAGTCAGAGCACCAGCATCTTTTTGACAGAAACTCTCTAAATGAAGAACTGCTAGAGATGGAAAAGGTATCCTGGAGAAGAAACACTACGTAATTGTGTTTTTCCTATGATCTTCAACAAATGCCTGCTGTTGAGCAATGTTGGAAACAGGACCCTGGACTAACAGGACCACTGGTCTAAGTATTGCACTTTTATTTTTATGGCTGCCACAGCTGCCTTAACAGTTCTTATTGTCATGTCTACAGTCAGATAGCAATGTCCCTTTTCACGTTGAAGGGAATGAACACTGCACCCAACTCAGGTGGATCTAAAAGCAGGGAAACCACACTTGATCCGTGAGAGGTAAGGCAGCTTATCACCTCTGTGGAAGCAATGTATTAGGGTCCAGAAAACATGTAGCTGAGTTACTATTGCGTTGACACAAGAAGTGAAATGAGTTATTTAATCACAATTTTACGGTAAGATGTCTACACATTTAATGAAGATATATTAAACCTACAATAAATTTCAGGTATTAGCATGCTATATACTCTTAGCTTATTGTGAAACTATATTCTTATATTGACTGTAATTAGGAACAAAACGACAAAGATAATTGATTCTAGGTGGAGAAAGAGATTTCTATGAAGCAATGCTTCATGAGTTGGAGATTGCTTTTTATGAGATTTTTCAATCCTATTTAACATCATTTTACAGTTAAATTTTGCAGCACTGGATACAGTATTCTTGATCTGCAAAAAATGCAGATATTTTTAAAGGTAGAAAAGTAAATATCGAGAGAGATACTTGATGCCAGCCACAGACTCAGAGGCCTCAGAGACTGAGGACTGTGCTTGCTCATGTTCTTGCACAAAGCAAAAAGAGTTTTTGGAAGCCGCAACATAGATCTGAATGAAAATACAGAAATCCAGATAACCTAGGATAGAGTTACTTAAGAAAATACAAAATGACGAGATTCCCTTCTGCTCCCCTTTAATTTAGCATTGTCAAGGGTACTTCTTGGGTCAATTCCTCATTATCTGTGGTCTCTACATTGTGAATATTTGTTTTAGTAGCTTTTATTTGAATATTTTTCTTTAGCTACCTGTACACACTGAGTGTTTGGGATATAGTTAATAACTTGTGGGAGTTCTGCTCTTTTCCTGATTGAGACTAACAGCTACATCTATGGTATTTTTATGGCAAAAATATAAACTTTATTGAGAATCTCCTTAAACGGGTCACTTCAGAACTGTCATAACCATTTGCCTGAAACATAAATACAATAATTTATAGCTTACTGAGACTTTTAGAAACAAAGTTTGAGAAACAATCACTAAGAAAAAAAATATTGTCAAAATAGTTAAAGCCAAGATTTCTTCTTATCAAAATTTGCATTAAATCTTTCTATCCATCCTGAATATTCAGGCTTAAAACCTAGGGTTTTGGGTTTTGTACTTATATACACAGGCAAGCAATTTGGATGGGAAGTGTCAAGCTTTGAATATTGCTTTTTAGCATGACTTGGTTTGGTCAGTTAGGCCATCTGCAGTTTTCAACTATGAAAAAACTCAGCAAAAAGTCAAATGTTTAATAGGTATTTGAAACCAGTGAGTCAATTAAATCCCATGATATAATTCCATGCAGGTACATCAAGAGTTATTTTCGCTTATGAACATCATCATCTTCTATTTTGAAACACATGTTAGCAACATTTTAGGGACTACACACTGAGATGTCTGTCTCAGGATTGTTCTTGGTAGGTTTTTTGTTTGTTTGGGGTTTTTATGTGGGTTTTTTGTTTGGTTGGTTTTTGATTTGGTTTGGTTTAGTGGGGAGGGGCAGTGAACTTCAAAGAGTCTGAGGGCATAGCCAAATCCAGGCTCGGGACAGAAACTTACCTGCAACAGTGACTAAGAGTTTCCATTGCTATTCCAGACTTCTCTTTTAAATGTACCAGTTATCAAGACATCCAGGTGCAAAGTCAGGATGGTTGAGCTGAAGTCAGTATATTTCCCTGGAAGCTTCCAAAAGCAAAGCCAGATAGATAAAAGAAATTCAAAACTGTATGAGTATTGCTATTATATCTTGTACCTGTTGAGTACTTGGCAATAAAGCCTATCTTTTGAACAGTTAATCTTTTACTTTTTATTTGATGTAATAGTTGCAGATGACTAATTTTACGGGGAAACACATTTCTGTCCATGAACCTAGAAATCTTTGCCAAAACATTTGGATTCACCTTATCCATTATTTCAACAAATAGAGAGCTAGGTATTTTATATGTTGCTGTTGAAGGGCCCTTGTTTATATTAAACTGGAGATGTGTACTGTTCTTTAAGAGGCTTGAAAGAAATTATGCAGCCATAGGGAATGCCTTTCTAACTTCATAAGCAACGGGAGACCACTCAGCATGCCATTTGTTACAAACTCTATAACCTTCATACAATACATTTAAGCAACTACTCGCAAACTCGTCAATGCAGTATTATTTTAATTGGTGTTGAGTTTACCTCAACCTATTTTGTTGCTTCATAGTTTAATTTAAAAAGATGAGAGGCAAAACAACAACAGGATTATATTTGTAAAAATCTAGGAGTTTAAAAACTTTTACTGCTACTGATAAATTTTCTTTCCAACGGGAAACTGGGAGTCTATTAGAAAATCAGGTGAGAATTATAATGCTTTTTCCGTAGAGAGGTTTATAAAGGTCTGAGAAGTTAGTAGATGAAACATGAATACCAGGGATCTTGCTTATTTCAAGGAGGTCTTTAAACTCAGTGATAGTTGAATCACTGACTTCAAAGAAAAATGGAATATAATTAGATAATATTTCATTTCTAGTCTACATAGGTGGGTTTTTTGTTTGTTTGTTTTTCGTTTGGTTTCTTTTTTTGTTTTTTAAACCTTAATGAATTCATAGGATTGGATGATTTCAACAAAGAAGTGTCGGAAGAACTGAATAACTGTTTTCCATGCACCTGTCTTTGCACCTAATAGAGAGTCCTTAGGGAGCTTTATGATGCCTACATACAACATATGGACATATGGTCACCCTCAGTGTATCTGTTCAGAGACACTCCTGATCTTCCAGGCTGTAGGAATGCCTATGGAGTAACTCTGTCATCTAATGGTATGTAGCATTCTTTTTGCTGCCTATGAAGTTATTTATTTGACTAGTCAGTGTTTATTCTGAGAAATTAAATTATTTTAGTCTCCATAAAAATATATTCACTGAATACATTTTTCATTCTGAAACCTTGATCTTTTGGTAAGTATATGAAACATTCATCATCATCAACAACATTAATATATCCATACTATATACTATAGTTTTGAGTACAATGTCTATTAATCATTATCAAAAGAAATTACTCTATAGTTTGCTTTTAAACTGGAGACTATGTATTTATTTAGTCTTCTTCAGAGCTATTCAGACTCTCAAGGCTTCAGAGATAAGTAATAATAAACAGTTCTTGCAAAGACTGACAATAATGTAAAACAAATGAAAAAGTAATCACTGAGGAACTATTTGACTCTTCATTATGTTTCTATTAGTTCAGTTTTTGCAAGAACAAGAGAACAGATATTAATATCTTTTTCTGAAAAGTGATTAGGCAAATCTAAGCATGCATCCTTGAGCAACAAGCTTATTTTTAACCAGATGATTTCTGGTAGTTAGTTCAGATATGATCTGAGGAGAATTTTATTCTGGTCTGCAAATCCTGAAATAGAGATTGTTCTCTTACAAGCTTACTGCTTGATAGTTTACTTGCCTAGAGAAATATAAAGTCGATTTTGCATTTATTGCATAATTGGGATGGAATTTCTAAAACTTGGCAAAAGTTGGGGAAAAAGTGTGGGTAAAGCATTTTATGTTACTGACAAGTTTTTCCTCTTTAGTATTTTTATTCTCATGTGCTTGTACCTACCTGATGTGTCAGATTTTGTAAGGAATTATTAACTCTGGTGCATGAACCATCTTTTTGTTACAAACTTGTATAACTGCCTTTAAGTGCACCACTTGGGTACCCAGGCATTAGTGAAGTAGAAAATCAAGGTCCATTCAGCCTTAAAATGGAAGGTCTATTGAACAGAGTGGTTGTGGCCTGCAAACTTGTGTAACCACTGACACACAAACAAATTGTGTGACTGATATTCATTTTGGTATATCGTTGATTTCCCAACCAGAATGACCTGACCATTTACATCTGCAGACAACCTCCAACAAGATTCCTGAGCATCTTGACCTTAAAAAAAAGAAAAAGAAAAAGAAAAAGAAAAAGAAAAAGAAAAAGAAAAAGAAAAAGAAAAAGAAAAAGAAAAAGAAAAAGAAAAAGAAAAAGAAAAAGAAAAAGAAAAAGAAAAAGAAAAAGAAAAAGAAAAAGAAAAAGAAAAAGAAAAAGAAAAAGAAAAAGAAAAAGAAAAAGAAAAAGAAAAAGAAAAAGAAAAAGAAAAAGAAAAAGAAAAAGAAAAAGAAAAAGAAAAAGAAAAAGAAAAAGAAAAAGAAAAAGAAAAAGAAAAAGAAAAAGAAAAAGAAAAAGAAAAAGAAAAAGAAAAAGAAAAAGAAAAAGAAAAAGAAAAAGAAAAAGAAAAAGAAAAAGAAAAAGAAAAAGAAAAAGAAAAAGAAAAAGAAAAAGAAAAAGAAAAAGAAAAAGAAAAAGAAAAAGAAAAAGAAAAAGAAAAAGAAAAAGAAAAAGAAAAAGAAAAAGAAAAAGAAAAAGAAAAAGAAAAAGAAAAAGAAAAAGAAAAAGAAAAAGAAAAAGAAAAAGAAAAAGAAAAAGAAAAAGAAAAAGAAAAAGAAAAAGAAAAAGAAAAAGAAAAAGAAAAAGAAAAAGAAAAAGAAAAAGAAAAAGAAAAAGAAAAAGAAAAAGAAAAAGAAAAAGAAAAAGAAAAAGAAAAAGAAAAAGAAAAAGAAAAAGAAAAAGAAAAAGAAAAAGAAAAAGAAAAAGAAAAAGAAAAAGAAAAAGAAAAAGAAAAAGAAAAAGAAAAAGAAAAAGAAAAAGAAAAAGAAAAAGAAAAAGAAAAAGAAAAAGAAAAAGAAAAAGAAAAAGAAAAAGAAAAAGAAAAAGAAAAAGAAAAAGAAAAAGAAAAAGAAAAGAGAAGAGAAGAGAAGAGAAGAAAAGAAAAGAAAAGAAAAGAAAAGAAAAGAAAAGAAAAGAAAAGAAAAGAAAAGAAAAGAAAAGAAAAGAAAAGAAAAGAAAAGAAAAGAAAAGAAAAGAAAAGAAAAGAAAAGAAAAGAAAAGAAAAGAAAAGAAAAGAAAAGAAAAGAAAAGAAAAGAAAAGAAAAGAAAAGAAAAGAAAAGAAAAGAAAAGAAAAGAAAAGAAAAGAAAAGAAAAGAAAAGAAAAGAAAAGAAAAGAAAAGAAAAGAAAAGAAAAGAAAAGAAAAGAAAAGAAAAGAAAAGAAAAGAAAAGAAAAGAAAAGAAAAGAAAAGAAAAGAAAAGAAAAGAAAAGAAAAGAAAAGAAAAGAAAAGAAAAGAAAAGAAAAGAAAAGAAAAGAAAAGAAAAGAAAAGAAAAGAAAAGAAAAGAAAAGAAAAGAAAAGAAAAGAAAAGAAAAGAAAAGAAAAGAAAAGAAAAGAAAAGAAAAGAAAAGAAAAGAAAAGAAAAGAAAAGAAAAGAAAAGAAAAGAAAAGAAAAGAAAAGAAAAGAAAAGAAAAGAAAAGAAAAGAAAAGAAAAGAAAAGAAAAGAAAAGAAAAGAAAACCTGAGCATAGTTGCATCTCTGGATTCATAATGTAAATCTCTTAAGTCCTTTGTCACTAAGCCTTTTGCAGTACAAATTAACAATAAGCAGTTAAAGTAGCTTCATCATGCCTGCTTAGGTTTTGAAAGTACTTCAACCTCATCAGCAAGGAAGCAATATTAATCAGAGCTGTTTACCATTGAATGGAAGAACAGCACTGAGTTTCGTTTCCAAAAAAGAATAGCAGAGGTAAAGTACTGGCTGCTTTTGGGTTTCCAACAAAGAAAGAGCTTCCCACTTATGATCAAAATAGCCTAGCAGCCATCAAAGAGCAGCTGAGAAAGGTCTTACAGCAGTACCCAACTCTATCCAGTTTGGAACCTCTGTCCTTTGACAACCACCTCATCAAAGGTGGCTTTGTAGCATTGTGATAGCATTTATCATGATTAAGTATTATTTATGGTGGTTTTCTGCCATATTTAAATTTATAACTTGGAACTTGAGTTAAAAATGGCTACACCGAGTCAGCTGACAGTTACATCTAACATTGTATATTGCTTTGGATGGTTTCTATGCCATACTGCATTAGATATGCCAGTCAAACTAACAGTACTCAGAAGCTTACCTTTTATTTTATGCTGTGCTTCATCAGAACTAATGAACTGCTTTGTGCTTTCCTTGGGAACCTTGGGGGTCAGAATGGCTCAGTCTGTGCTTCAACCTTCTCTTGGTTCTGTACAAAATGCAGAATGTCGATCATATTCCCTTCAAGTTGCACTGAAAGAGGAAATCCTTCCTACTCATTGTACAACAATTCAGTGGACAAAGCATTGATGGGGGAAGATCCGTGTTCAGCTGTTTTCTCTGCTTCAAGATATTCAAGCTTATATCTTCCATCTCCAGAAAAAAATCACCACTATATCTGTAGGCTATAATGACAAAGAATAAAGGAATTCTCAGCCTCTTCTGATGAAAATGTTCCTCTCTGCTTTTAGGCAAAGAAAGAAACAAATACATAAGCAAAACATTGAACTGAGCTGTGAAAAAAACCCTATGTGTGAACATAATCCCACTGTAATGGCTAAGAAAAACTTGGCCTTAGCTTATACCCCAGCAGCCACTTATATTTTTTCGATCAAATAATCATTGAATGAAATCATAGACTCATAGAATCACAGAATGGTTAGGGTTGGAAGGGACCTTAAAGATCATCTAGTGCCAACCCCCCTGCCATGGGCACCTTCCACTAGAGCTCAGAGCCCCGTCCAACCTGGCCTTGAACACTTCCAGGGAGGAGGCAGCCACGACTCTGGGCAGCCTGTGCCAGTGCCTCACCGCTGTCAGAGTGAATTGCCACTCTGCTTAGCATCGTACTATTTGAATGTGTAAGCCTTCACTTTGAATGATCAATAGTAATACCGTACATATCCTCCAGTAATAGTACAATGTCTGCAAGCTTAAACAAACAGATTCACACTCTCTGACCCAATTAATTGTTCCACTCACTGGTTCCCAAGCCTAAATAAACAGATTAATGTTCTCTTCCAAGTTAATATTAATAAAGACCCTGTCTGGGCAAGGAAAGAAACAGTCTTCCCCATGGTCACTGATATTTGCTTGTGCTGACTATTGCTGTGGGCTGGGTTTTGATTTCTGTGACCACTTGGTTCTTGTTGTTGCTGGGTTGCCTCATGAGGTGAATCCAGCTGCTCTGAGCTCCACACTCTCCAGCGCTCCTCTGAACCTCACAGCTTCTGGCTCTGGTCTCTGTCACTAAAAAATTCAACATATATATGTATATATACACACATACATACATATAATACAATTTATATTTGTGTATAAATATATGTTTTATTTACTTTTCTTTGTGTTGAAACCAACAAAAAGGGGCTCCTTTCAGCAGAAAGGCCTCCTTGTTCTTCTTTTCCTGTTTTAACCCACTGCAAGATGCCATTCACCCTTCTGAATTTTTGCATTAGAGATTAAGAAGAGGCTTGTAACTGGGAAAATGGACTCACTATATGAACGTTTCATAGTTTATCCAATTTTTATGCTATAATGTAGTTTTAAGAGATCTGGAGTAACAAGATATGACCATCTTATAGTCATGTCTTTATTCATTTTTAAAAGTCTATTGGATTGTTGTGTTGTATTATGTTTAGATCTATCCACAGTTGTACTATTGACTTTGACAGTAATGTGATCTGGACATTTCCATGACTAGCCTCAAAGTGCACTATCATTATAGTCTGGATGTGCTTGCATAAGCACTTCTTTTGATTAAGTGGTATGATTATTTTTTCCTTCTTTCTTTCTAGGATGCTTGTTTTTAGCCTGAAACTTGGATACAAGGATCCTCTCCATGCCTTCAATGAATGGGCTTTTTTACCACTTTCACATATATTTATTAATTTTTGCCATTAGTTCAATAATGAGAAGAAACACAATTAAATACTGCATTGAAGTTTGCCATCTTCTCTATAACTTCTAGAAGCTTCTGCTTTCAATGGGGCTTCTTGCATATATATCTGAACAGAGGGTCTTCTTAAAGCAGGAAAATACAAAGTTGTTAAAATCAAAGCTTTTGTGGGACAGACTCAGAGATTCTTAATGACAGATTAATACAGAGAACTTCACTCTGCAGTAACTCAGGGGAAAAAGACACCTCCTAAGAAGATGGGTAACTCTCCCTTGTGACCTTGGATTCAAAATGGACACTTAAACCTTGGTCTCCCATGTCTGAGGACTAAGCCTGAGTCATTCTGCTGCTGTCTATTCAGCCCTGCCCTCTTCAAGTTGTGCTGGTGGGTGTTGCTCTCCTCCTGAGGTGTCCAGAAGCCTTTGCTGTCCTCTGCCTCCTGCGTTGTTTTGGAGCTCAAGGTTCAGTGGCTTCATTGACTGCCTGAGTCATAATACAAACTAGGTCGTCTATACCCAAGCTGGATGTCCTAATGAATCACCTCTGATAATTTTCTGGCCCAATGTTCAATTATTTAGAGAATCCCTGACCTTTTCTGCCACAGATGAACATAACTGGTCATCAGAGCATTTAGCTGTAATGAGGTAAACTCAGGTGAGAAGACCTTTAGCTCAGTTCAGATCTGTTCTTACTTACCTGATGCTGTATACTATGGGATAACCCCTCTACAGTTTTGTTCCCACAGATATTTCTGTCTTCCTCACTCTCAAGTCTCAAGCTTATGTCTATATAAAAATATTACTAGTTTTAAGGAATATTTTCTGAGCTGGGAAAACAATTTCCTCCACCTCCAATCATCAAACTTTGATGAGCAGCACCTTTACTTCCTGTTAAGGGTGCTTATTTCATTATTTGTGTTACATTTTCTGTGTTACAACGTGCTTTTTTAATGGCTAAAATAGAACTCCTTAGGTGCTCAAGAAATATTCTTTTTCCATGTAATATTGTTAGAGTTCCTACATCATATGATGCCTAAATTATATGGGTATGATAAAAATAATTATTTTTAAGTGTTTCAAAATCACTTTTCTTAACTGGAAGTATTTTGACATGTAGTATATTGCAAAAAATTACTATGCTAATTTTGCTGTCCTCAAGAATCTAAAACTCTGGGTAAAGCTCTCAAAATCATTAAATGTTCAAAAAATATTATCTTTTCGTTCTTTTTGTTAATTTTAAAAAATATTTTAAATCAGTAGATTTCACTCAGGTTACATTTCCAAGCTTTTCTATAACCTCCGTACAAGTCTGGGAATCCATGCTTATTAAGAGAAATGAACACTGAGACTTCTGTTTTAATGTAAGCTCAGAAATCTGGACACTCACTAAAATTTGCAAGGCTTGTGATAAAAATGTAAGATCTGCAGATTAACCCTCTGTTATCAAGGCTCTGAAAATTTCTGCTGAGGGGTGGCTGCTATTTTGTTTTGGACTATGAAATGGCGTAACATTGCCCTCCATTCATGGTATTTTGCAAGTAATACTCATGTAGTATTGTGATGTGTGTAAGCCTACTTTTTCCCTGAGTATATATATCCACCCTAACATTACCAGAGTATAACTTTTTCATGTTTGTTTTAATTCCAGAAACACTCAAAGGCTAGACAGGTTCTCAGCACAGAATGACAGACTTAAACTACTTTGAAAAGAGCTAAAAGTCTCATCCTGAAGCTTTTCCTTATATCCATCAACCTATTTGAAGAGCTGTTATACTGGGAGTGATCAGGCATGCTGTTTATGACAAACTATGGGCCGGGTACTTTTTAATGTGAGAATATGATTCAGGCAATCTTGGAATATCTACTTGTATCAGGGATTTCAGTTAGAGATTCTACATGTACCCTGACCACAGACAAGCCAACTGATTTGAATTGTCTTACATTATTTTATTTTTGTAATCTACATAGTATTTTTTCTCCTATTCATCATCATTTTACTCGGGAGTTCAATTTTTTAGACAGTTTGGTGTTTGACTATAATTTAATCAAAGCAGTGTTTTTGTACCCCAGTGATAAGGTACTATTTTAGTACAGGGTGCAGGGATGACTGTATTTTATTATCAATCTTTAAGTCTGACTGCTGCATGTTCAGGAACAATTAGATTCAGAAATGTATATTAAGACAGCATTAGGTCTGGAAGACTGCAGGAAGAAATGCAAGGGAAGGCTCCAGTTGAGATTCTATCAACATCCTTTAACTAGCTGCACTGTACTTCTTATAGACCATTTTTACACAATAGTAGATGGTCATTCCATCATTAATGTTAACTGTTTCCAAGCTCTATTTTCTACCACGATCCTATATTAGCACTCTGTTTTTTAAAAACTGAGCACATTCATAGAAACACATGTACAGCTAAGAGAGGGACTCTGTATTTTTGAATGCCAAACCACTGAGGAGCTTTACATTTGACCTCAAGGTCTTCAAATCTTGATCCAAGTCTCCTTGCTTTCACTGAATTCATTAAGAGTACTGCAGGAACTTTCAAGTGATCATCAACATTTAGAAATGAACAATACAGACTTTATTAATACTCAGTTTCTCTGCTGGTTGACACTTCAAAAGCAGTCTGGTTAGAAAACAAGCCCAAGTGACATTCTGATTGTTTTTCTTTTTTCCTAATTGCATACTATCTTGAAATCTTGCCAGATAGCTCCCTGCCAGCTTTTCCATACTGGACATATCATTCCCTTGTTCTATCAAAATGACAAAAAATCAGTTGTGGGATTTAGAGTCTGCTAAATAATTAACAACGTCTCAGCATTAACAGTGTAGAAAATGTTATGTTCTTAATCTGCCTGATCTGGAAGGTCAAGCTGTGCCCACATGCTGCTGCCTTCTAAGGACTCAACACCAGGAGCATTGGTTTTGCCAGAAGTAATACATTCAGCAAGAAATGGTTCGAACTGCTTCTTTCTAATCCTGTCTATCTACCTGTCTACCTACATATCTAAAGTACCCATCACTGTAATGTCATGGTGTTAAACTTTGTAAATTACAGAGCCACCCAATAATTTGAGTCTTCATATCTATTATTTCAAGATAGATTAATTCCTCCTCCTCTGGTTTTATTTCTTTTAGGAAAATAAGATAATGTGAATAATAGCTTAATAAAGAGTACAGGATTCTACTACATGACAATAATTCCTTCAAACAGAATAAATTGTCATTTTGCTGTTTCAACTTTCCTATTAACTCCTCTCAGCCGGGAAGGAATTTACAAAAATAATCTACCTGTTTATGTTATTTCCTTGTGGAAGATCAACAATCATACAAAAACCCCACATGGCATGAAGAAAAGCAGCTCATGTCACATTTTGCAGTAGAAGTGTTTCCTCAAGCAAGGAAAAATCTTGTGTGAATGATGTTTTAAAATACAACTTTCACTTTGAAAGAGTTGTCTTCCTGAGGGTGAAGCCAAATAAATATGAGCTCAGCTTTGGAGGGATTAAATGAGATTATATATGTATTTTATTTAACAAAAAACGTATCTGAGTGAACAAAGAAGATGTCGGGAAAGGTTTTCTGTGCATTGGTATCAGAAACAAAACTGATTTTTGAAAGTATAAATTTCTGCAATTTTATGCAAAATAGCTGTTCACTTCTTGCTTAAAGAAAAACAGTTTGCCATAAAAAAGCAGTTATTAACTCTTTTGTAGTCACCTGGATGAGCAATACGCATCCACTTCTGATAAGCTAAGACAAATCTACCTTGAAGTACTTCAGATATGAATGTCATAGGTTCCATCCACAAGTGATATAGCCAATGCGCTTTTGTCCAATTGAAATTAGTCATACTAAATAAAGCAAGGTCACCCTGCAGGGGACACAGTATGAAGCAACCCAGGGTGTTAAGAAGCAGTGAAAGTATACATTTACCCTCAGTTCTACAAGCAGTGTGATTCTTATGCATTTACTGATTATCTTAATTTGTATTGTTCTTTTTTTCAGTAGGTGATATAAATTACATACCATTATGGTCCAGCCACAAATAAAGAAATGACAATACTGTCCATGCCACAGCACAGGCTGGCATTCATATATCTCTTTAGAGGTGTTAAGAGAAAAGACAGGGTATTGCAGCTGAGTGCACTTTATGACGGAATGCTCTAATAGAGATTTAATATATTTATCTGCCTTCCGAAGCCAGCAGCTACAGCCACTGCAAATGGCTGGCTGGCCACTGTTATTATCTGAGCAATCTAAGTAGTTATGTTTTGAGCTACAGGGTGTTGAAGATAATAGCTCAGTCTAGACTCAATGCCTACATAATGGTAGATTGCCTTCTCCTTTCTATTTGCTGGTCAAGCCCAGTTGATGATGATTGACTTAATGAGAGTCACCTGGCTCATAACCTAAGGAATAAGAGGACTGTTTACACAGAAGAACAATATTATGCTCCTTGGGGGAATTTGACTGATTTTGTTAGTTTTGGAGCTGTTTAACTCTTTGGACTACTGTGGTACCTGTAGCAAAATGTCCGTTGATAATGGTGTCTTCAAGGGATTACTGAAATCACTCCTATCTTTTATGTAACAACAAGTGAGTTATTGCCTGAGATGAGCAATTGGACATATGTCTTGCTGTCACTGTCCTCCTCCTCTCCTGCTTCTTTCCCTGTTTGTTTTATTCCCCTTAGCATGTTTACTTTACATCCAGATTCTAACAAACGTGTCCTTGCTGAATGATGTTCAGTTCCCATTATTGCAGGCAATATGTGCACATGCAGGATCCTTTTACAAAATTCTCCCCCCACGCTTTATGTTTTAGGGTTGCCAGTGCGTATTTCACAGCCTAAACCACCAGGTACATTTTCCTGTTAGGCTCAAATAAAGTGGATGTTACTCCTTTAAGGGATCCCTCCCCCTTCTCTTTGTTTGGCAGAAGAGGTCAGGGAGAAGAGGCATCACCTGAACTCAAAGGGTTCAGGTTAGGCTTTCTGGGAGATTTTATGTAAGCATGACTAAAATGTTTAGCAACACTACTCAGGTTTGCATGGAGCAAAAAAGTCAATACTCTGTCTACACCATGGAGAGATCAAAGATTTTTATAAAGAGCCAGACATAAAGAGGCTAATGCTTGAGTCAAAAATATTTAGAAATAAAGAAAAGAAAGATAAAGTGTCACAGTTATTTTTCCCTTAAACTTAATCTCTTTGCTGGAATGGGCTGACTAGATACACATAAAATTCAGCCTAGAACTGAAGTATAGCTGAGACCATACAATACTGAATAAATATAATTCTACCTAGCTGAAATTCTAAAAGCTTAAAGCAATGGCATATAACCTGTCCCCCTCATCAAAGAACCCACAGCATGTCACAAAGATAGACTTTGAACATAGAAACTATGTAGGTAGCCTTCAAAACATCCTTGTTCTCGACAAGATGGTAGGTTTCAGTCTGCCTGCATGGTTCTAGCAAGGCAGACTACATTTTGATAAAACTTTAATAAGCTAACAGCAAAATTAATTTAATCCTGAGACTCTTTTTTCAGGAAAGGGAACAATTATTAATTATTGTTTACATTCTCTTGTTCTAATATGACTATTTTTTGACTAGCATCCTCATTGAATTGGAGTAAAACATTCTACTTACCCTTAAGACTGACTATGTTTCACCTATGTAGTGAAGGACATTCCTGATTTTCCACCATTTTTGAAAAACATTACTGTCATTTCTGTGGTTCTTTCCTATCTTACTTGCTCTCACTGATGAGCTCAAACCAATTTTCTCCAGGGTACTGCAGTTTTATCTCTCCATGCTTCTTTTCAGGAAACCATATTCAGAACTAAGATCTTTTTGGACCTGTCATACTGGGGGTCTGGGGTGACTAAGGTGGCTGTTTTGCTCCTTTGCTCAATTATGCCCTTACAAGAGTGTTCCAAAAATATGGGAAGAAAAGCAGGTTGCAGTGAATGTGTTAGCAATAGCCAATAACTCTACCAACACACCTGAATAATGTGAATGGTATGAATCTGTATTCTTTCATTCAATATTGCCATCAGGTGAATGATTGCCTTTATCTCAGTGGCCTTTAATAGGGCTAAACAGGTTAGACGGCAGAAGTATCTGAATTCTATTCCATTCCTTCGCTGAGTACTTGAATACTGCCCCTTAAATCCACTTCTATTGCCAGTTTTCTCCATGTAAGCAAGGGTTAAAGCTTTATCATCATTCCTCAGTACAAAGGGATCATTTGGTCACCAGCAGATCCATCTGTTCAGGAGATGCTTTTCCATCCTTGCTCACCAGTGGGAGAAAGGGGAAAAGATAACCTTAAGGGTACTATTTATTGGTCTCAGTCCAGACAGAGGCAGAAGTTATGGGAACGATGCCTTGAGAACCCTTATCATGGATTAAAACCTAGGTTGTCAAAAGGCAAAAAAAATGTCTCTTTGACTTGCCAGTTGAGGATACAAATAACAAAGGTATTTTTTTTTTTTTTTTTTGCTTTAGTGCTTTCAAATTCAATAATCATTCATCGGCTTGTTTTCCTTCTGTGCTGGGGAGGACAGGTAGTCAGAGCAAGGAATACAGATTGTTTCAGTCGGCTCCTGTTCAGCTGATGATAGTATACACAGCTGTATGTAGCCAGTGCCTGCCAGCAGAGGCCTGACCCAGGCAATTAACCTTATATTAACGCCCCTAATGGTGATCATCTGTTGCCATATGCCTGCAGCCTGAGCTCGAAGTCAGCAACAAGACCATTCACTCCTCCAGTCATATCTGATCCTTGATCACAAGCTACTGAGATTGAGTTGATTTTAAAATGGATAGGGAGCTGATTTTCAAAATGTTTATTTGAAACATGTTAATTCTAAGGAGGAATAAATCCCCCTAAGAAAGATAGTAATTGCTCCAGGAAATTCTGTGAAATCCACTCACCTAGAGGTAAATGATTAAAGAGATTATTCTAAATAACTGCTTAGGTTGTAATAGCACCATATTTCTCATTGTCTAGAACTGTATTCTATGCTAAAACAAAGAAGAAGGTAGAAAAACTGCTTTTCTAGTTTATTTGTTTTGTTTTCTGGACCGAATCTGTTCACTGCCCCTGCATTGACTATAGTTATTGCTGTAGGAGTAGCTGTTGAATCCAAAAGCAATTTGAAATACCAAGTGTGTGAAGTAATTTTTCTTGTACTCGGGTTGTGATATTTAAACATATGTGTGCTAAGACCAGTATTTGCTGCCCCACTGCTGGTGTTAATCCTTGTTTATACTGTGTGTAAACTGTCTGGCAGGTGTTACATTTTTATTTCAAATCTGTTGCTTTCTCAGATTTATTTTCTGTATTCTTGTCATCCTAAACAAGCTCCTTTTTTTTTTTTTTTTTTTTTTCTCTCCAGTAGCAACTCAGGCTTTAATATCTACAAGGACAGCCACAGTGGAAATCCACTACAAAAACCCAACCTTTCTGTACCATTCATACAATCAAGGAGAAAGTAGCACTCAAGCAAACAGTGCATTAATAACAAATAGAAGACAAATGGATATTTTAAAAGGTGTGACTTGTTTCACTATCAAAACCAAAAGGGGCCTTTTTTTCTATCCCCAGTATCATATTTTATGTATGATGCTTCCATGTACCTCTATTCCTCAGTCTATACGTATGCAGTAGATTATTGATTGTTTGGGCAAGATATGCCTAATGCTTACTGCTTTGCCCATTATTGTAAAATCTAGAGGGACAGAGAGGCTATTATACATTTGGATATATTCTTGGATAAGTACAGAGAAGTTTTACTAATGAAGCCCATTTTCAGGTTTGCTAATCAGTAGAAGTTAGTGTGACTTGCTTGGCACAACTGAAATTTGGGCCCTACAAAAATTATTACATGTCTTGAAAGTAATATAAAATATGCTTGCTTCCATCCCCCTTCAGTTTTCAGTATTCACCACCCCAAAAAATCAGAGGATGTTGCACATACAAATAAGAAAACTTTACAAATCACCTAGTAGCAAGAAAACATACATTGTTTCAGCACTACATATAAAAGTTTTCAAGTGTATATTAAGAGATTTTAAAATCCATTCTTGCAGGGATAAATGAATAATACAAAGTTATTTTGTTCCCTAATCCAGCTAACACTTATTTCTGAGTGCAATGTTTACCACTGTGAGCAGTACTAAAGAAACAGTAAGAATGATGCAGACGAGATTTTCAAGTCTGAATACTTATACCACTACATTTTCTCTTTTGCACATGTATTGCATTTTCTGTCCAGTTATTATCCTTTGAGGTATTATGTTCTCTCTGTTCTCTTCAGCTTCTTTGAGAAAATGGCATTCAGTACCTTGCAGTTCCCATAAAATGTATCAAGATTAAAATCCCGTCTCCACTAAATTCAGTGGCAACATTCCAATTCCCTGTGAGCAACATAGCATTTCTCCATTGATAAAAGTCTTTACTGCAGAAATAAAGTATTTGTGGAACTTACGCACACTGCTTCCATCATCAGCATAGTCTGGGAACAGAAGAGCCTATTCTTAAAAGTCCATTCAAGAATACACTGTAGAGAAGCAGGAATATTTCAGTACAAAACATAGAAGCTCTGAAGAAACTTTTACAGAACAATTGAACTCAAACTTTCACCAGAGAGCACAAGGAGCATTGTATTCCATGGAATTAACTTCTACTCTTATAAAATTATTATGTACTAATTAAAATTCCAAGCTACTAAAATGGTAACTGTAATGGAATAGATCAGATGATCTGTAGAAAAGTAAAATTATTTCTTAATGTTGTCCAGACTTTTCATCCCTGAAACACTAACAGGGACTCCTTAGTGATTTATCAGGTAGGATAAACTTTTATTCTTCAAACTAAAAGCTCAGGTCTGTTTTCAGCTTATCAAAATGTGGTGGTAAAAGGGAACATCTTGAGCTGCCAGTTGGCTATTAGAATTGGTTTGTGTGTCTGACAGAATATCACAGCTGGCTACACAAACGGAAGAATTACTTCACAAGGAGGAAAATTCTATGAAGTTTTTCTGGGTCATTTTTGTTAAGATCTCCATGATGATGACAGAGGTGTGGTAACTCGATAGAGAGGAGAGGAAAGGGAAAAAGAATGATTTCATATTAAAGTAAGCAAGTGTAATAAAAATTTAGAAATGAACATGTCTGATAAGATATTGAAATGCAATACATCTGGTTTTGACAAAAAGCAACAGAAGTGACAGTTTCTAGTAAGTCTGAAGTGACCTGGGAAAGTACATCTAAAAATATCGCAAAAACTTTTGCAAACAAAATTGAACATTATATTTGCTTACATTTGAACAGTAATTGTATACAATATACAATTATAGAATTAGCAAAATACTGTATTTACAAAGCAAATTACATTGAAGAGTTGTTCTTGAGTTTTTCAGGAAAAAAGCAAGACCTCCCAGTTAGCTCTTGATTGTAAGTAATAGTAGGGGATTATTACGCAAAGGGGAAAATCACATTTTTATTGTTTATCTGATTCCACCTCAAAATTAACAGAATAGTTAAGTCCCACTGGTACTTCCATTGAAAAGATCAATTCTACAAATATTTTTGTAACTTTTTCACTTTAACTTCTGAAATGCAAAATGTTTAGACCACTTAAAATTTTCCATATCTACCTTCCCTCTCAAATCATAACTTTAAAATCCATAATTATCCAGGCACATAACCTGTAGAGTTATCTTAAAATATTTTTTGCTGTCAGGTACTTCAGGAGACTGTCAATGAACTACCGTTAGATCTAGTTCTCCCACATAAACCTTGAGTGATTTGGATATATAAGGCAGTGAGACAGATGAGTTCCACACAGAAAAAAATAACAACAATACCAGGAGAGGTACAGGGCTAATGTATATTTCCCCCCCAGCATTTTCTCACTATTCAGTAAGTCAGTGGGAGAAATATTCACCCCTTCTCTGCTTCACTTATGCCCTGGATCTATATAAATATGCATCCTTCAGCAATTTGGGGGAAGAATGTGGCCCCACTGCTACAAAATTAAGAGCACCCTCACAGAGATGATCCCATGGTCATGATATGAAACTACAGGGTGTTAAGCCCTAAGCAAGTTCTACTATTCAGGGATGAAATTCACCTCTGAGGTTTCAGGCTGACCTCCAGTTACGTATTTTTATTTATCTCTTTTATAAAAGACATAATGCACCTTAGGAAATGTGTAGTCATTCATCAGAGCAAATAAACTCTGGAATATATTGAATGAAAGCCCCAAAACATTACCAGAAGCTAGTACTGAATGGAATGAGAAAATAAGGAGGGAGCCAGTTATGAAGTCTGAGATTTTTTTGTGTGTGTGAAAATATTTTTCTTTTTGACACTTGCTTTATTTCTGGGAAGCATCTTTTACTCACTTATTTCCCTTGATTTAATGCTGACTTGAGTAAAACCAAATCTTTCCTGAGAACTGCTTTAACATGAATTTCAAGGCAGTGGTTCTGAACCTGTCTTTGTTTCAGGCAAACAGACTTCCTCCTACCCACAACCCAGTTAGTGGATCTGTCCATCTGGTTTGGGCTTCTGGAAGTTTTCTGTTACATGATTCAAAGGTACTGTGTGCCTACATAAGGTGGGGTGCATTACAGAATGAGTTACCATCTGTTTCTTTTCTCTGTCAGTTTGCCTTGCAAGGTGAACTTTAGCATGTTTTTGCGTTTAATGGGCTGCATTGCAGAGACAAAGTGATGTGTATTTAATACATGTGAGGGTGCTCCTGAAGGTACTGAAGCAAATGACACTGTCATCCAAGGGACTGGTATCTTGAATATATCCATGCATAAATACTATGGCTCAAAAATCCATTTTAGTCTATGCCACATCCAAGTGTACTTTTTCATTTTACTTTGGCTTTCCATATGTAAAGTACCTTGCTACAGAGTCGATGTCTATCTGAACCTTTATGGGACTTGTCCTAAAGGTACCTCCTGTTGATCTAGATGCAAATGGTCATCTGTTTTCCAAAGTTTGGTATATAAGCAGTAGTCAGATCAGTGTCCTGTATATTGCTGATGACAAAAACTGGCATGCCAGATGCATGCTAGCCTGATGCACCAACTTAATACGAGTATAGCACTCCATCCTTTAGGTCCTTTACATACACTGTACTGACTATGAGTGAAATGATGTAATGCATCACTCCCTGTTTTGCCCCTCCTTTAATCCACAAATCAAAAAATAAACATAGGAAAATGAATGTAAAGATTTGTTTATGCACCATCAAACTTACAAATCTGAAAACATCAGAAATTGAGCATTATAAAAGCTGAAATTTGCTGGCTTTTCTATTGTGCAAACACTAAAGGATTCTTTGTTGACCTAAAAGAAAATGTACATGATGTATTTAAATCTATGCATTCATATATATGCAATATCACAAAGTTAAATAAATTGTGGGAAAATTAATAGAATTTTTCTTTTGCCTTCTGTGCAATGAATTTCTGAAGCATTAATTATTATTAATTGTCAGTAATTTCATCAGTTGTTTGCCCACAGTACACCGAGTGAACCCTTGTTCCACAGAATATGCAGCTAACACAAGACAGCATTTCTTTGTTCATTCCATTTCTCTCACTTACTTGCTGACACTATTTCTTAGCCCCAAAACACATTTGTCATGTGCTTGGATTTTATTTTTTATCCTCAACAGAAACCCAACACATTTATAGCATATTCTAGGAGTAAAGTCCTGGAGAAAACACACTTGAGTCACTAAAAGCTCAGAAAGGAAATTTCTGTGAGTGATTTAACCTTTTTACTGGCTGTATATGTGGCATACTGTTTTGGAGGAGGAAAACCATAACAATTTCTTATCATGTTTTCATTAAGTTGCATTAATGGGGTTTTTGCAATGGATAGTTCCTTCTTTAGGCTTGTTTCAATTAGCAGTTCTCTCTGACACTGAGGGGGTGAAATTCCATTTCTTTTAAAAGTGATCAGCACAACCACAACCAGCATCATTCATTCCAGGATCAAACCCATCAGGGTGAGTGAAGCCATTTCCGAGACACAGAATTCCCATACCAAGGTGGACTTTCCTATAATTGCCACTGTTGGAATAATGGTCATTTTCATTACAATTACAGGGAAACTGAGGTTTGTAGAAGTCAGAATTAACTCTTAAGTTGTCTTTGTACATGAAAAGATTCTAGAAAATCAAACTGTTTCATGCAGTATAAGGACCATTATTTTCACTCTGTGGAGATTTCATTCTTACTGAAAATTATTTTTTCATGTTCTAAGCAATTAGATGTTATTTTTCCTCTCTCTGAGCATAGATATAGCATATAAAAATGCCTCAGCCCCCACATTTCACTCTACTTTGCTAATTAGACAATTAACAGATACAGAAAGTTAGGACAAGCTGTGGCTCACAGAAACCAAGCTATTTAATCTAGGACATTTTAAGTTGTTAAAAGCACCTCGTGCAGGCCTATATTTAAAATTCAAGTGAGTATTTCCATTGACTTCAGTAAGCTTCAGTTCAAGTCCATATGGAAAATATGCCCTTCTAAATAAAACTGTTCCACTTCTGTCATGACATTGTAGTAGTCACTGTACTTTTTTCAGACATTGTTTGGTAAATCTTGCTATAATATTTCTGTCTAAGTAAGTTCCCATTTTAGTCTAATATTTAGAGAATCTTCTCTTTTTCTATTTGCAATGTATCACATAAACATATATTATGCTAGGATACGGGCTTAAAGGGTCAGCATTGTTTTAAAAACAGTTGTCAGTCTCAAGTAAAACACCTGGTCTAAAGTCTTGTTTCCCTCTCTTTCTCCTTCCCCCTATTTTTTTTTTTTTTTTTGCTAAAATATTTTCAACATCAGTACCACAAGCATACTGTGTTTTCTTTTCCCCTGCCTTTAAAATGATGCTATGCAAAAACATAGTAACTTAAAATTACTCAGCTTTAGAAATAAAAACTGAATTATCTTTCCAACCCACATTTCCATATTTAACTAGCCTTAGGTCTAGGAGAAATAAACACGCAGAAAATAACAAAGAGGTAGCTTTAGAGAGCTGTAAAAGGATTTATAATGTATTAATAAAACTTCAAGGATTGTTTAGAAAGTAAAAATACAATAACTAGAGCTTTATAGCTCTAGAACTGTAACTGGAGCCACAGTGAACAGTTCAGGAGAGCTTTGCACCTTTAATAAGGTTTGGAACCAAGCTTTAAGTCATGAGCAAAATAGGACTCTCTCATGAACAGTTAACATAACCCCCCCCCATACTGTTTATCTACTGAGCTATCAGAAAATTTCACAAGCCAATTTGGATCTCAGAATGAGCAGAGCTTCTGAAACAATGCAATTATCTTCAGAAGGCCTAATGAGAGAGCTCTTTCAAATCTCGTTCAAACAATTGGTATGTGGATTGAAAAAAGCATACAAGAAGCATAAATTAACTGCTGATAGAACAAGAAAGTGGTTTTATTTCCTTTCTTATTGGCTGAGAGGGAAACAAGTAAGAAAACAAGGAAGAGAGGTGGTGAGATCCTAAACCAAAAAATTTTAGGTACTGGGTCATCTGTGCATAACCTGTATCTGCTGAGTAAGCAGAGGCAATTCTAAAAAGAAGCTGCTGGAAACCTACCTTGTCATCAAGAATATAAGCCAATTAAGTCATAAAACATAGAGAGATTGTGACAATAATAGTTCCTGAGTTACATAGTGAATACTCAGAAGATATTTGGGTTGCTTCAGGTAGACTTTAGTCTGACAAAAAAGACTTTATTGACCACATAGTGACTATCCATCCTTTTATCCATATAGCAAACCATGCTCCAAGCCAATTTGCAAAGCAGTAATCTCAGAAATAATGTCAGAATACAAAAGTAGTTTGATGGCATGACAGGTAAAATTTCTTCATTATCATAAATGTTTATTAAATGAGGAACTATAAGGGGCTTTCTTTTTCTGAACTGAGGAAACTCACTGCAATGGCTTTGCTTTAGCGTTGGCTAACCAGCATATCTAAAAATTAAGAAAAGTTTGATGGAAAAATAAGAGGTACCTGTATTTATTATAATTACAAATATTCAGTTCTCTTGCATCACTTTGTCTCCTTCCTGTCAAATCAGTAAGTACATAGAATTAATAAGGTTTTATTGTCATGCTACTCAGAAAGTGAACTCTCCAAGAGTCAAGAAAGTCATCATGCAGCATAAGATCCATTTTCCCAAACTATCGTGGTAGTATTAAAAAAGGCAGTTGGTAATGTTTTCTGGTAGGTGTGCATTCTGAAACCTATCATTTTAATTATGCTGGTTCATTTAAGATAAAGGAACTGGAAGAAAGTTAATATATATATTGCTCAATTTAAAAACAAAACAGGTAGTAAAAAGGATCTGTGTAAACTGCCAGAGCATAGATCACACATTAGCTAACAATTTCCTATAAAGCAAAAAACAGAACAGAAGGAAAATGACTTTATATTGGAAAAGAAATATTGTGCTGCCATTGGTCAGCTGGTAGGACATATTTTTACTGGTGGGGAAAAAAAAAGAAAAGGGAAAATTGTTGTAAAGTCTCTTATGGGGATTTCCCTCTTCCTCCCCTCTCCTCCCCTCCCCCTTTTACACAGAAAACAAATAGAGAGATGTTTACTGCATTTGTAGGAAAACAAAGTTATGTCAGCTTTTGGATCTTTCGTGGGAAATCTTTATTCTGGCAGGTTTTTAGACCACTTGCTGCATTAGAAATATATTACCAGAAAAGAAGGAAAGCAAGATGCTTTGAAGATAAAGTATATATCTCTCAAAGCCAAAGTTGTTCTGCCAGAATGAGTTTAGCATCAAGAACAACAAATATGCAGTTAACCACTTTACCGCTCTAGTGACAAAAGATGTATGTCTCCTAGAAGCAGTAGCTACGCCCATAATGCTCTTATGATATTAAAAATATGTCCACACAGCTGAAGCTTTTTTAAAAGCAATATAATAATTGTTTGTATTTTTTATTAAATGGCACATATTCAAAAAGACCATACCAACAGTTGTAATTACTTATTATCTTTATATTGGCAACATTATATTGACTTGCGTTGAACCAGAAAACCCTTTGTTATATAGAAATAGTTTACATTATGTGATATTTGCTAGGTTGTGACTTAACATGTCAAAGTTACTATCAATCAATCAGTGATGCATCAGAACTGTGCTACATTAAAACTAATGAGCAAGCTGTAAATTTCAACCTGAAAAAATATTCATGTAATGAAATTTCACTCTTGAATAGGATATAGTCACTGGTCACAATTATAATTCCATTTAAAAAGTGTTTAATCTGTAACAAGCTGTAACTGCCTCTCTGCAAAGACTCTCTTTCTCCCCACCCGCCACCTCCCCTTCTCTACTCTTTTCCGTTTTAGAATACATAGTGTAAACTCCCTAGATATGCATCTGTATTGCTTCAGGACCAAAATAAGCAATTCTCTCTCTCTCTCTCTCTCTCTCTCTCTCTGTCTCATATATACAGTTTGCAGAACTATAAACTCAATCTGAAGATAGAAATTTAGGGATATAAGACAATTTTTTTCTTTGCACTGTGGCTCAATTATCGCAAGCTGACTGAATCCTTTTACTCCCTTCTCAGCAAAAGGGGAACATAATGGCCAGTATAAGCTTTAAAATGCCTTCTGTCTCAACTTGACAGGTGTATAGCTTTATTTTAGTTTTAAGAGTATAGCTAGATTTTAGATACAGCATTCAGTAAATTCTGGATTATAAATGTATATTGTATGGTAAAACAATATAACTTCAAAAATTGTGTAGTATTAAATGTCTTTCAGCAGTACTAGTAAAATCTGCTTTCATTCTATTTGCTAGAAGCCTCCACACTTTCAGGGAAAAGGCATAATATGAACAATTCATAGTATTAATATATGACTGTAAGTTTTTTTTTTTTTTTGTCTGTTCTTCAAACACTACTTATATTAACAGTGCTTATACTGATGAAAAATCAGAAAACCCAGGTAGAATAAGATCATTTCTATGAGAAGACTACTGCCTGTGTTAGTGAATGTTGTCTTGGTTGATATACTTGTATTCTGAAAAGCCTTTCTGACAGGGGGCTAAGATTTTCACAGATTTAATATGGGTTTGTGAGATGTAAGTCTGTGCAGAAGTTGGACTGTAACTTGGGGTTATGCAATAAGATACTGGTGTGGTTTGCCAACTGCTGCCTGAAAACATGTTTACTGGCATTCCTTCCCCTATGCCATCTGTATTTTCATTCTAACTCACCATCACAGCCAGAGTGCCTTTGTGGAGGAGGAATTCTATGATTCTATGATTCTAATTCCCTTGGTCCATTTAGGATCAGCCTTCTCTGAACTTCAAGAAAGGAGAAGCGTTTTTGTGACTGACTGAGAGCAAGTTCTAGAATAAGAAGTTTAATAATTTCTACATACACAGACGTGTATATAACATGGAAAAGTATAATAACACTTGGCTATAGATGCCATGGGGATGGCAATGGGACTATGCCAAGACAAGGTGGGACTTCCCAGTCTAAACCACTGCATGCGGAGGAAAGAAGAGGAGGAGCTACTTGATAGAGTGACACGGCATCTTGATTTCCAGACAAGGAGGCAGAGTGCTAAGAATTCACTGGAGAGATTTTTTAAAATGAGTTTGGGAACTAGCTGTCAATTAAATGACCAGTACTGTAGAATGAAATCAAACTGCCTCCAGCAAACCTTTTATATATTCCAAAGGTTTTTAAAAAATTGTTTCCTTCCTGAATGGTGAACTTTTTCTGTATAGCAGTCCTTTTAGAGAGAGACCAGTTTTAATCTGCATGTCATCTTAATTGTTCAACCACACTGCCATGTAGCTCTGACATTTGCACTTCTGATACGCTTGTAGGCAATGGTCGTGTTCTCAGCCTTAGCTTTCCTTGATTAAATAAGGGAACATTCATCATCTTTGGCAAAATAGGTTGTCCATTCTCTGATCAGCCCATCTCTATGTCGTGGTTGGACATGAACTTTTTTGCTATGAGAATGCCTCAGCACTAGAGAAGTCAGAACTGGAACTGGATGTAGAGATGTGGGCTGTCTGCTAAAAGCTGGGATGTTGAGCTGAAGTGCCAGTGGAACAGTGGGAAGATTTACTTATTCTCCAAATTTATTCTTCTAGTGACTGAAGGAATTAGAGACTTGGCTGATAGTTTCCTACAAAAGGAGTTTTTAGGGTGCTAATAGGAGCTAAACCCAAGTAAAATAAACCATGAAAAAGTGAGTAAAAATGTCTGGTAAAGACATTAGATACAAGGATATCATGTCTGGCTGAGAAAATCCCAAGGTTGGAATGATACACCCAGAAAATATTCTCACATTTCTGCCGCAGATGCAGACTATGGAAAAGTTGACAGTTGAAGATGGCTGCAAAGATAGATCAACTTTGGGTCCAAACATGTATGGCAATTCTTATGCTATGGTAGCCTTCAGAAGTGAAATTCTTATACTGCAAAAATAGCTTGAAAGGAGACAAAACCAGGATGGTCAGTTGCAGAAGTGTTGTTCTGCCTCAATTAGTTTTCTTACTATCATTCATGAAACAGGAGAGATGTGATTGTGTGTGCAGGAATAATTACTGTTGGATAGTTTCCTGATAATTAATAAAGTTGTAGCCTACTTATCCCATACTCCCATGTACTGATATTCTTTCTATGGTGTTCAAGGTAGTTTTAATAAGAGTAGTGTCTCATTAATTGCATGAGAGAAGAGACTACTGCTGGCAGTTTACAAAGATGAAAAATGTGACATGTAACCAATTTTAAGAAATCTGCCCTAGACCTGAGGAATTGTTCATCTTAGAGCCATGCTGGATGGCACATCACCAAAGCCTTGGAGCAGCCTTCTATCCCAAAACTACTGCCAGAAGCCTCTGTTTATCCCTTTCCTCCATCAGCCCTTGCCACATGAGCATCAGCTCATGTAGACATGGCATTTCTCTCTGATAGAGACCACAGCACACAGTTTATTGAGGTAACATAGCCATTATAAGTATTGATGTAAATATTGAGGGATTACAGCTGTTCAACTAGAATAAAATTATATTAATTCTTCATGGAATTCTTATAATAATTTGAATTTCCTAATACTATTCAGCAAGAGAAAGAGTTGAAAAATTAATCATTTATTGTCATAGCCAGATAAATTATTTTTTGCAGAAGATTAATACTAATACCCATATTGGTTCTTGACTTTTAATGGTAAAATTCTAGGGAAGGTGATTTGGGTAGGGAGTCATTAATAATGCTTAATGTAAACATTTGACATCTGTTTTTTCCCCCTTCCCCGACTCTCATTCTAAATCATCTATCATTAGAATTCCTGATTCAGGCTCTCCATAAGCTTTAGCCTGTTTTCTATTTGAAATCCTTAATTTCAATAAGTGGGCTGAAAATTCCTGTGGTTCCCAAATTATCACTGTTCCACTCACGGACCCCTGTTAATGGCATCTCTTTTCCACTTTCATTATTCAGCCCAGCAACAATCAACAAGCAGAAAACAAACTACACAAAGGAGGAAAAGTCAAAGTGACTTTTTTATCTCTAAAAGAATACTCATTTGGTTAGGGAAAAAAAAAAAACAAAACCCACAAACGTTGTTGTGTTGGTTTTGGTTTGGTGGTTTGTTTGTGTGGTTTTTTTTTTGGTTTTTTTTTTTTTTTTTTGTAACTTTGTGTTCCAGCTGCTGCTATGACACTTTCCCTTCCTCTTTGGTTCATAGTGAATAGCAACAATCAAGATTTTAGTTAAGGGACTAGGAGGCATGATATAATGATTAAGAATAAGCTACAGAAGGGTTATTGCAGAAAACTAATCTCAAGTCAAAAGTAGGGCAATAAAAACCACAACATTTTAAAGGATGAAAATAAAAAACAGAGATAAAGAAACACTGAAATGGGAATATAAGGCAAAAGACGCTGAGGAGAGGCCATCTAATGAATTTAAAAATAAGTAACAACTTTCACTGAACTGGCTCTCTCTATATTTTTACCTACTTATTGAAGTTTGGGGTTTTTTTGGTTTTTTGGTTTTTTTTCCCTAATGCTAATTTTTTCATTGAAAAATCACCTTCTGTTTTCTACTTTGGGCTTGAATATATATACACCCTAAGGCAGTGCTTGAATCTAAGGGCTTTTCCAGGGACTCTAAACTTTGACAAGCTAAGCACGACAGAGGAATACCTGCCAGGGTGAAGACATGAATAAGAAATATTTTGATTGTCTTTCTGTAATTTACTTCCATAGGAAGATTTCAAAACTAAACTGTTAAGTTTAAGGAGGGATCTAAACAAAAGTGATCCAGTTTCACTTGGAGGGTAGTCACAAACAGACCATGTTTGCTGTTAATGGGAACTATATGAGCTTGGGCCTCTAAAATCAAACTGACATTACTTTAAAAAACACTCAAAGGATTTCACATAATCACAGACTCACAGAATGCCTGAGGTCAGAAGGGACTTCTGCAATCCCTCCTGCACAGGAAGGGCTGCCTTGAGCCAATTATTAAAAAACTTAATATTAGAAAAAAAAAAAAAAAGTTTTACAATTTAGCCTCAATTTATGTACATGTTTCTGGATTCAGTTTTATTTATGTATTTATTGCGCAGGTTTGCATAAAGAAATTGAGGCATAATTGAATTTGACAATAACCTAAATGTAATTCTGAGAACCCTAATATAATTTAAATAAATGGTATCTTTAGACTGTGCATCAAATGTTGTTTTTATGTTAGTGATTTGTTGTTGGGTTGTTTGTTGTTTTTTTTTTTTTTTCTGGAAAGATTTTTTGATCGTTTTCTACTTCAGAACAGTAAATATCTGTGACAATATTGTTTACTTCGAAACTGTTTCAATACAAATACCAAGTATTAAGGTGGTAGAGATATCAGTCTGAAATAAATACCTCAGCTTTTACTTTTAAATCTGAAAAGATCTCAGTAGCAGCCCTCAGGCCGGCCTCGTATTATAACAACTTCTCACTGTGAGAAGCAGAGAGGATGTAGAGCATGACCACAAATTCTCCAACAGAGGAGAGTGGGAAAGGTAGAGTAACTTATCAGTTTGGTTAGAATATATGTTGCATATATGAATATATACAATAAACTCTTGATCCTGTGAATATGTCTGTGCTAAACTCTTCTCTCCTTTTTTCTGTCAACTCTGTGAGGTTAAACTAGACCTGACAGATTATAAAAATGTAAGATCTATGCATTTTATTAATTTTACTATAATTGTGCTCACAATCGCTAGCCCTTGTTCTTGTGAGGACTGCTGGAAATACAGTACAGCAGAGAGGAGACAGTTTAGGAGGTTCCTTGAGTGTGTGGAAGATAACTTCCTGACACAGCTGGTGACTGAGTCAACAAGGGAAGGCGCCCCACTGGACCTGCTGTTTGTGAAGAGAGAAGGTCTGGTGGATGATGTGATGGCTGGAGGGTGTCTTGGGCACAGTGATCACAAAATGATTTTCGATTTTTTGATTCTTGGAGGAGTAAAGAGGAAGGTTAGCAGAACTTCTACCTTGGACTTCAGGAGGGCAGACCTGTTGGCCTGTTTAGGAGCCTGGTTGACAGAGTCCCTTGGGAGGCCGTACTGAAGGGCAAAGGATTCCAGGAAGGCCGGACATTCTTCAAGAAGGAAATCTTAAAGGAGTAGTAGCTGAAAGACGAGCCGACAAGGAAGAAGACTGACCTGGCTGAACAGAGAGCTTTGGCTGGAACTCAGGAAAAAGAAAAAAGAAGAGTTTATGCCCTTTGGAAGAAGGGGCAGGCAACTCAGGAGGATGTCATGAGGTTATTGGCAAAGGATTCCAGGAAGGCCGGACATTCTTCAAGAAGGAAATCTTAAAGGAGTAGTAGCTGAAAGACGAGCCGACAAGGAAGAAGACTGACCTGGCTGAACAGAGAGCTTTGGCTGGAACTCAGGAAAAAGAAAAAAGAAGAGTTTATGCCCTTTGGAAGAAGGGGCAGGCAACTCAGGAGGATGTCATGAGGTTATTCAGGGAGAAAATTAGAAGGACCAAAGCCCAACTAGAATTTAATCTGGCCACTGCAGTAAAGGACAAAAAAAATGTTTCTATAAATGCATTAACACCAAAAGGAGGGCTAAGGAGAATCTCCTTTATCGGAAGCAGGAGGAAACATAGTGGCAAAGGATGATGAAAAGGCTGAGGTACTTAATGCCTTTATTGCCTCAGTCTTTAAAAGTAAGACCAGTCATTCCTGGGTTACCCAGCCCCCTGAGCTGGAAGCCAGAGACAGGAAGTGGAATGAAGCCCTCATAATCCAAGGGGAAATGGTTAGTGGCCTGCTACACCACTTAGACACACACAAGCCTATGGCACCAGATAGGATCCACCGAAGGGTACTGAAGGAGCTGGCAGAAGTGCTCACCAATTGACTTTCAATCATTTATCAGCAGCCCTGGCTAGCCAGGGAGGTCCCAGTAGACCGGAGGTTAGCAAATGTGACACCCATCTGCAAGAAGGGCTGGAAGGAGGATCCAGGGAACTACAGGCCTGTCAGCCTGACCTTGATGCCAGAGAAAGTTATGGAGCAGATGATTTTGAGTGCTATCATTCCTGTACATGCTGTACAAGACAACCAGGTGATCAGGCCTAGTCATCATGGATTTATGAAAGACAAATCCTGCTTGACTAACCTGATCTCCTTCTATGACAAGGTGACCCACTTAGTGGATGAGGAAAAGGTTGTGGAGATTGTCTGCCTGGACTTTAGTGACACCATTTCCCACAACATTCTCCTAGAGAAACTGGTTGCTCATGGTTTGGACAGGCTTACTCTTTGCTGGGTAAAAAACTGCTGGATGGCCAGCCCCAAATTGTTATGGTGAACGGTGTTAAATCCAGTTGGTGGTCAGTCACAAGTGGAGTTCCCCAGGCCTCAGTACTGGGGCAAATTCTGTTTAATAACTTTATCAGTGATCTGGGCGAGGGGATCGAGTGCACCCTCAGTGAGTTTGCAGATGACACCACGTTGGGCGTGAGTGTTGATCTGCTTGAGGTGAAGGTGCTACAGAGGGATCTAGACAGGCTGGATCAATGGGCCGAGGCCAATTGTATGAGGGACAGCAAGGCCAAGTGCTTGGGTCACAACAAGCTCAGGCAATGCTACAGGCTTGAGGAAGAGTGGCTGGGAAGCTGCCTGGTGGAAAAGGACGTGGGAGTATTTGTCGACAGTTGGCTGAATATGAGCCATCAGTGTGCCCAGGTGGCCACAGGGGCCAATAGCAACCTGGCTTGTATCAGAAGTAGTGTGGTCAGCAGGACAAGGGAAATGATAGTCTCCCTGTACTTGGCACTGGTGAAGCCACACCTCAAATACCGTGTTCAGTTTTGAGTCCCTCGCTACAAGAAATACACTGAGGTGCTGGAGCATGTCCAGGGAAGGGCAGCAAAGCTCATGAAGGGTCTAGAGCACAAGTCTTATTGAGGAGCTGCTGAAGGAATTGGGATTGCTTAGCCAGAAGAAATGGAGGCTCAAGGGAGAGCTTGTTGCTCTCTATAACTATCGGAAAGGAGGTTGTAGCGAGTGTTGGTCTCTTCTCCCAAGTAACAAGCAACAGGACAGGAGGAAATGGCCTCAAGTTGTGTCAGGGGAGGTTTAGATTGGATATTAGGAATAATTTCTTCATCAAAAGGGTTGTCAAGTGTTGGAACAAGCTGCCCAGGGAAGTGGTTGAGTCACCAACCCTGGAGGTATTTAAAAGATGGGTAGATGAGGTGTTTAGGGACATGGTTTAGTGGTGGATTTGGTAGTGATAGGTTAACGGTTAGACTTGATGATCTTAAAGGTCTTTGCCAACCTAAAAAATTCTGTGATTCTATGATTTTAAGATAAAATAAATTTATTTGTACTTGGGCACTTTATCTGCAGTCCTCCTGTGATTTTCAGACTGATGTAATTTACAAATAATTTAAGACTAAAATACCTAACAAGACTCTCAGTAAAGATTCCAAGTAAGTTTCCTGCTCTCTTCTTTCCTATAAAGTTTGTGTTCTTTTTTAAAATAGAGTTGTAACACATTTTTAAAATTGTATTTATAGCCATCTTCCACAAAAATAATAAAATAAGACTGCTTTTTTGTCCTCTCAATTTTCAGAAATATAATATGGTGGGTTTACTACTCAATTTTTGAGCATCCTGGGGTGTCCAATAACCAACAGGAAAACCATTACAAGAGTCCGGTCAAGGAAGTCTCCAATTTTTGTAAGTCAAAGTCTTGAATTGATTTGTAGGATATTATTTATTCACTTAACACCTCTCACATAAATATTAATGCAAAAATAAAATGCAATGTTTTATATTTAGTCAAGGGCTGTTCTAGTTTTCCCAACAAAGAATTGGAGTTTTCATTTTTAGTTACCTTTTCCAGTACTAAATACACTGCCCTTGTGCTTAAACATGCATTCAACTGAAGTTGAATGAAGCAAAATGCTTAGAAACGCAATATCATTTTTCCTCCTTCAACGTACATATTTGTAAGAAAACAGTAAAACGTGACTATTGTCACATATTGTCACGAATTGTCACAAAACCATTTAAGAGAGACATTATTTTATGGGTGTAGTTTTAAGGGTCTGATCATCTGAAAAGCATTGCTGTACCTTCAATCACTTGGCTTCATGTAGGGGTCTTCTGGCAGCGCATGAGATAAATGCACAAAATTTATTATGGTATGTATTTGTTACAAGGTGTCTGTTCAGTTCCAGGTGTATAAGACAATGAGGCATCTTTATAATTCACCTTATATAATTTCCTATATCATTGCTGTATATCAAGTTAATTTTTAATAAAGGTTATTCCCAAAAAACCAATGAAGGTACTGAAGAGTTAATATTATAAAACAAAGCCATAATACAACCACTTGACTGAAACTGTTAAAATTCACACCAAAACAATGTTTTATTGTTTTATTGTAAAGTCTCGATAGAAGTAGGTTATTTTTCAAACCTTCAGCTTTGCAAATTCAGGCATTTCAGTTCAACTTTGTTACAGCATAGAGAAATGTATAATAAAGCAATAAACCCCTCCAAAAAATCAGGAAATACAAAACACCTTTTTGAGAAGATTGTGCCTACTACTAACTGAACTACATGAGTGAACTGACAGTCCTTGAAAGCAGGTAAGAAGTGAAAGCTTAGTATGGCTGAGATAACAAGTTGGGGAGTGCATTGTTTGTCTACTGGCGCCAAGCAGTGTTCTTAAGATTAGCGGTCCTAAATCTTTCATTCATTGCATTACAAACTGACCATCATAATCCATTCATTAAAGCCATACTAAAGAAAAGGATAAGAAACTAAACAGCTACGTTCGAAAAACACAAAACCTTAAAATGACAATTTAAGTATTTAAATGTGCACAGAGTCATATTAAGTAAATCTTAGGATGTTTTGGACTAAAAAGAGTTTTACAAGGTAGAATCACTTTGTAAATGACCATCTCTCTCCCCCTCTCCTCTCATGATATGCACACCATAACAAAAGGGATTATCTAAGAAATCTAAAGTGATTCCACTTTAAGAACATGGTTTAAACTGAGGGTAACTAGCAGTCAGTGTCACAGCATGTCAGCTGTTGTGTTTGAAACTGGTCCTTATAATTTAATTGATCCTTGATTTCCCATCTTCTGTTATGAAGTAATGCTACCTGATAGGAGGAAAAAGTTCCTGTAATGTAAGATCATATAAAGTGTACCATATTTTTCCTATGTTTTCTTACCTTTTTCTAAACTGGAATGATTCCACAAATAAATTGAAAATGGGTCCTCTTTTTTTACCCCAGTAAGTGGAAGCATGCCAGTTGACCAAACAGACTTGTATCTAAATGTTTACCTACAGCTGTGGGTATATTTTTCCAAGGAAGCTGTACAGTTAGATTCATCTACAAGGGGTACTCTGTAACTGTGCTCAGTACCAGTTATTCCTACATCAGCTTTTGTGGAGTTGTGTAATTATAACCTATGGGAGCTCAGCTCCCAGAGACTGGATCTTGGTCTTTGAAAATTCCAGCCCAACATTTTGAAAACCAAATATATTTTACAAAGAAACTTGTCCTAGAAATGGTGTTACAATATCTTAGAACTAAGCAAAAGCCTGTTACGAACAGCTTTACTTCCCAGTATCAGCTAGACAAGGGAGTATGAAACCATAATTCTGTATGAAAGATATTTTGACACTTTCCTGGATCAGGAAGTAGTGCAATCCCTGCAAAAATTACTGATAAAACACTTCTTGTGCTGGACAGTAATAGAGTAACTGAGTGAAGTACAGTCTCTTGGCAGCATAGTTTCATCATCTTTCTTGGTTTGTTGTGCTTTACCCTTTAGAGGTCAGATTTCTAACTCTTTTAAATGTCCATCTAATTCATTCTGTTTTCATTTATCCATGACAGCTCCACATGCTCCACAATGAGAAAGAAATAAAACATATTTAAATATTTAGATATTGGATTCTACTGTACTTAATCAAAAATCCATGAAAGTCATCAAGCATATTTTCAGTAAGGATCACAAATATATGTATTCACATTTTTTTTTACAAAATCAGCTTTTGCCTCAGGATACATATAAAATTTTCTGAAATGGGCTGTTTCCTTAAATTTGGAATTGAAGAAAAATAGTTATGGTAAGATGTCCTGTTTTGTTACTCTGAAAATGAAAAATTAATTTCTTTTGATTCTAGATAGATTTTAATTTGAAATTATGCTAATTCCAGTAATTAGCTATTAAAGACAAATGAAAATGAATTTTTGAATTGATTAGAACTAAATGTTTTTCAGGTGCTTGGGAAAATTTCTGAGATTTTGAGATCCTGGTAGGGCTTGATTATTAAAGAGAGTTCTACTGTCAATAGATGATGACTAAATAACATTTCGAATTCAAATTATTAGATGGAAAGCATAAAAATTTAACACTTTTTTGCAGCAATGTTTTATACATCTTCTTAGAAAAGACTACATTCCCCAAATAAGCTCAGTACTAGCTCTTGGTGTTTTGTTGTGCTCATTCTTAGAGATTTTTCAGTGCTAGTCTTTCTAAACTAAACTGTTCTCTTAAAAGGTTTCAGACTAATGAGCTGACTGGCTTTAGTGATTTCTAAGCATGATAGTAGCTAAAAGTTATTATGCAGTTATCCTGTTACTTAGAGTAGATAACGGATTGAGACCCATGAGAAGATTAGCATAAGAAAGAGTAGACACCTATTTACAAGCTTATGTCTCTTCCTTTGATTCATCCTATCTTTCTGGATATACAAGCAGTGTAGCTAGATCCAAGGACAAGATGGATGGACAGATATCGTGTATGTACAGGCGATAGCCACATGATAAATTGTGGAACCATCCCATTTATTTATATTCACCTTTGACCATCTCACCTGCCCTTTGCCTACCAATTCATCTTCACCATGATGACTTATAAAATTCCAACTCCTTGAGACATTTCAGTTCATTCTATCCTGCCTGCTATCCTTTCGCCCTTATCCTTTCAGTAAAATGAGAGATTGTCATAGCCTGAAAAATGACTTATTCATTAATACACATGTGACCAAAAAAGTCCAAAATGCCCACGAATATGAAATTTGAATTCTGAGTATCTACTTTTCTTTATTTTAGAGATCTTTGCAATAATGATAAAAAATGAAGGGGGATAAATTTTTTGTAATTTATTTAACTATCATTTGTTCTAGAGCTGGGCATTTTGACTCCCTCAGTAACCAAAGGAGAGAGAAAGATCAACCTATGGGAAAATGAATTTCACCTGGTTTAGATTGCTAATTTAAAACAACAAAAACCCCCCCAAAGAAAATCAGAAAAACAAAGTGTTTGTATTCACAGAGTTTATGACTACTGTAATTTTCCCTCTATCTTCTTTTGGGGCAGGATTTTCAAGAACAAGAGCAAGCTACACAGCTGCCCAGTGCTACTGATATTCATCTTCTGAAGCCTGAAAGATCATGGAATTCTTTGACAATGTCTATCTGACAGAAGGATTTGGAATATGAAGTTAATACCATCTTTTATATGTGAATTATTTAATCTGATATTCAATCCCAAAAAATCAGTTTGGATTCTTACTAGTGAAGGTTGTAGGTAGCAAGATGCTCTAGGAGAGGTTTCTTCTAACAGTCTCAATCTCTTCTTCAAGAATAAATGCAAAGGTTCAGGTCTATGAGTTTCCAGCATCATTCATTGGTGGACAAGGCAAAAGTGGTATGAAGTCTCTGATTCAATGGCTGTCATAAACTTAGATTTTATTTCATGTTTTGCATCTCAGTTGCTGTTTGCTCTCTTATTATTAGATTATATCAGCAATGCCCTGAAAGGTATGTGGAAAACTTAGCACAGCTATTTTATTGCTTTTGAATATATCTTGGAATACTTACACTGTCATCTCTAAGGAAACATATGTCAAATTACTTACAGATTTCTGATAAAGGTACAAGCCATAAAAAAATGTTTGTAATGCATTACACATTTTAATTTCATCCATTAATATTTTAATACATGCTTCAAAGTCATGAAAGATACATGGGGTTGTTTTGTGGTTTGTTGATGTTGTTGTTGTTTGTATTTTTCCCAGGGAAGAATTTTGTCAGTAATATTGTTGTCTGTTTCTGCCTGACTTTCCATTTGGACAACCTTATTCCAAACATGAGTGAATATTTTTGTATTTGTTTGTTTGGATTAAATAGTTTTGGAAGTGATATTGGCTAAGGAGAAAAAGATTATATCTTCATACAAGAAGAGTCCATTCACATAAGGACTTGCACTGACAAAAATATACAAGTTTCAATTCAGAGGACTGTCATCTTATACTACTTTGAATTACCTATGAAGGCATAACATGTAAGCAAGTTCCTCCTTACATATTTGCTAGAAAAGATAGTTTTCTTCAATGTTCAGTATAGTCTAACATTACTCCCATTGCATCCCCTGGAAAAGCTCATGCTAATTTAGATGCTAATTTTAAACAATTAATAATTAAAACTGCCAGCAGAGTAACACAGTGTTGTTGAGATCAAAATATGAAATGAATTAAACAGAGTTGGCTGTCCTACCAAGGCCTTGGAAAATAAAAGCAACATATTAAAACTTCAGCTGAAACACTTCAGAATGTCTTCACTTCCACACAGCGTAAGGAAGAAACACATACTTTGTATCATGTGCATGTGTGTCATCCATATGGGCAAGACTGCACTTTTGTCAGGGATGTCAAAGTATGAATTTTCACAGAATCACAGAATCACTAAAGTTGGAAAGGACCTAGAAGATCATCAAGTCCAACCATCAACCAACGCCACCATGCCCATTAAAGTGTCTCCCACAATGCCTTATCCACACGTTCCTTAAGCACCTCCAGTGAGGGTGACTCCACCACCTCCCTGGGCAGCCCATTCCAATGCCTCACCACTCTCTCAGTAAAGAAATTTTTCCTAATATCCAGTCTAAATCTCCTCTGCCATTTTGCACATGGCCATCCCCAGTATGGGAGTAGACAAACTTACTGAATATGTAAAGCATCATCATAGCATTCAGAGTGCCTAGGCTGGATGGCTGCTAAGATGTCATTGGATATGCTGCAACTACATATCTCTTATAGACGTGCTTACTCCATGTCTACAAATAAATTGTGATGGTGAAAATGTCTCGATGCTCTGCTGATCACATCCAATCCAGAAATGGTCTAGAGACGAATCACTAGTCTTGGGAAGGGAGCTCCCGTCCCATGCTGGGAAAGAGGCCACCTTGACCAATACATAAGGTTTGAACTAAAACCTTCAGAATTAAGCAGGTTAAGGTGCCATCACCTGAATTAAATGAATTCCACCTAAACTTGAAGTAGATTTTCTTTTCTCCGTGAAATGGGTAAAAGGAGACCTGTCATATGGGACCCAACAGGATACAGTATGAAATTACTCTGTCTTAACAGCAAAAGTAGAAGCTACTAGTCCTTAAAAGAGTATCTTTTTTAAACCTAAAGTTGTCTTTGACATTTTAACTAGCTACTGGAACATAGAAATATCAAGCAATAATGCAAAGACTGGTTAGAGTCTGTGCAGCAGTCAGTATGCTAAAATGTGTAGGAGAGCTTACTTTATTAGGGAAAGGAAATTAGAGAGCATTTTGGGATTACTGCACCTCCCATTCATGTAGAGTATGTCATGAGTTCTTCAGCGTCCCCTTGGGCAAGCAGTGTAGGCAGACAAGAGCTGCTTCCTTCTTAAGTTCCAAGTTCATCCCATATCACTGATAAGAAACACCTTTGAATAAAATCTAAAATATAGAGCAGTTGCTTTTTATTCATCCTTCTTTCCACAGAGCAGCCAGAGTCAGAGCTATGGGCCCATCAATATGTGCAAGTGGGAAAAATGGAACAGTCACAACAGCAATTAAGTGCATGTACAATTATAAATGCCTAAAACATAAGACTAGTTTTGCTTTTTTATCCTCCACAGACACTTTAAAGTAAAAGTACCTCATTCAGTTTGCAACATAACTATTTTTAAATATAATAGTGCATCCTCAGCTACACAGAAAAACTATTTATTTACATTGGCAAGAGACAGAAAGATGAAGCCAACACTCAAACATTTGTTTCAAATATCTGTCTTAAAGTCTGCTATTTAGGAAATAGAAATGTTTAAATTCAGGTCCATACCAGACAGTTCAAACAAATAACAGTCCAAGCTTTTGTCATAGTCAATAGCATTTCCAGGGGTGCCTGAAAGGGCTATAAGAAAAAGCTGAATGCAGCTCCCCAAGACTAAGGTGAAACCACTGCTGCTGGAGAGAGATGGAGGTGGGCCAGAGAGCTGCTGGGCGAGTTGGGCTTTCTGCTTGAAGAATCATGAAGGGTGGGGTGGGGCCACTCACCCCGGCACAGCCACTGTCCCCTGCCTGGCCCTTTCTCAGCAGAAATCAGTTTGTCATCCCAGCACACAGGAAAAATCAGAGTCTAAGGCATGTCTAAGCAAGCATCTGCTTCACTTGTGTTGACAGCAGAAACACAGCATCAGGCCACATCCTCATCTGGGTTACATTTGTAAAATTCTATAAATCAATGAAAAGCCACTGCTTATAAACCAGAACCTTATATACCATGTCTATAATTACACTATTCCAACTACTTTTAAAAGTAAAAATCGAATAGTAAAAATTCCCATCCTTTCCACTCAGAAAACACAGTTCTAGATAGAATAACCGCATTCGGGTCAAATGCTAAGTTCTTGAACAGCTTTGCAATAGACATTTGAAAAAAGAAAGTCTGTATTACATATATACCTTTAGATTACGTGAATGATTTGCTGTATGTGTGATAGGATAAATGAATATTCATCATTAAAGAACATTTTTTTCATGTATTTATGTGTTTGCCTTTCCTCCATTTGCCAGCATGAAGATGTAAACCAAGAAAAAATTCAGTCTTCAGCTTTAGGGAAATAGCATAAACCTCCCAAACTATATAATGTATTCAGGAGGAGTTTTAACAGGGAAAAGTATTATGTAAGAGAAGATCTAAGAATATCAGAATTGTTAGCACTGTCAATATCATTGTGTGAATAAATTTGAATATTTGTATATCATAAATACAATTCTGCTAGATATAAATATTTTAAAAACATGGTAAAAACATTAATGAAATGATTAAACATAGGAAACAATAAATTTATTACTGTGTTTTCTGACGAAACAAAGATTTTCGGTTTAGTTTTCACTAAAAAATGTAGGTTTGTCTTTCAAAAAATTTTCTCTCACCCAAAGAAAGGAAATCGTATGCTAAAAAACATAGGATCAAAACTGACTGAAAATGTATTGTCTCACACCTGGAAGAACTGTTCTCTTTATATTATAGAAAGGGGGAACAAGAGAAGCAAGGTGAAGACATTTCTGGTACAATTTTTGCATTGTACAAGCAAATTAAAAATGAGAGTACTAATTTAAAAATGCTTTCAAATAATACTGCTGTACAATTTTAAATTATGTCTGGAAATGAAGCAATCTGTATGAGTCAAAATGAATTATTTACTTAATTATAAAACCAGATCTCACTGCTATGTCTGGAGCAGGGATTTATCATTATTTCCAGAGTTTCCTAACAGTTATCATTATTTCCAATACAAAAAGATGTATATTTCACTCATGGTCTTTCCCTCTAGCTGCAAACCAGGCTCTAGCCAAACTCAGATGTGAGTATGAACAAGTAAATAAACAAACCATTTCAGGGTTTGAGCTGTTAGACTCTCTTCAACCTTTACACGCCTGAAAAGATAACTGCAACTAACCTTTATAAACATGAGACTTCTCTTTCACAGTTCATATGGTGTTACTGTTTTATGTTAGCTTTTTCCAGCTGCCTCTCCATGGCAAGTAGCTGGTTTTATGCTTGCTGGAAATATTCTGGGAGACTGCCAATACCTTCATGCACTGTTAGAACAGGTTTTCTAACTGGTTATCATAACTTTCCTGAAATAAGGTTTCTTGTTGGTTGAGCAGTAGAAATGCTACCCTTTTAAATGTTGGGCAATGGTAATGACATTAATTGTTATTTTACCTTCTCTTATATTCAGGAGTAGATGAGGCTGCACCACACATTCAGCTGCTGCTGGGTCTTCGCTTAATATTTACAAGTTTTATTCCTGACCAGGCTATGAGTTTGGAAAAGATCTAATTTAAACAAACATCTTTAGGATGCCATTAACATACACAAGCTGGTTTCCAGGCTAATCATTTGGGAGGTGGCCCTTTCGTTTACGCTGGAGGCAATTGGTGACATTCATCAGCTCAGGATGCCAGGGCGGGGCAGGTGGCAGCACTCCTGACATGACAGCTGAGCATTAGCTGACTTGGGATCTGTGCAAAATGGTCAGGATTAAGAGGAAGCACAACTAGATTAAGGCAAAGGCATTTTAACTTCTGCTGAGATCCTCAGCTCCTTGAATCATTTGATCCTGCCAGGGACAATATTGCAAAGCAAAGCTTTAAAACAGGTAGTATGAGGCAGCAACAATCAATGCCCGAGTCTGCATGCATCCCAGTGCATCCAAAAGGATGGATTAGGCATTTATTTATTTAAAACAGTAAACCAGGAACACATTGCTCCTCATGAGAGCTGAAACTGAATAACAGCACCATCCTGAAAGTGAAGCATGTGATGGAGATGTAGTGTAGGCCCTTTTGCATCCCTGGAGAGAGACCACAAATGCAGAGAGAAGCCACCCCAGCTTGTCTCTGGGGCAGGAGGAGACTGGATTGCTGCTCCATGGGATGAGCTGAAGAAGACAGATCTATCAGAATGGAATTCAGAACAAAGTGGAAGTAATTCTTATGTCTAAGAATGTATCATGTCAAAGTCGTGAAGAGATCTGATGGTCTCTCTAAAACAAGAGACAGTGCTGTGGAGCCTTTCTTTTCCTTTTTGTTCATAGAACCGGTCCCCAAATAACATGGCCAAAGACCAGCACAGACTTCAAACAACCTCGATTTCCTGAAGCTAAAACCAATCCGGCTTAAAATAATTCATAGCCAGTGTTACCACATTCTGCTCCTGTTTTAGCATTTGTGATTGAAAATAGTTTTTCAGGGAGTTGTTTTTGGTTTTTAATTAAACCCATGTGTAGTATATCATAGAAAACATATATTTCTCAGTCATTTCAAAAGCAACTTCATAGAATCACACAAAACAGAACAGCTTACTTTTGTGAACATTGGCACTGATCCTCAGTCTTTAGTTTCATTGCTGGGAGAGAAACTCCCAGACAGCCTAAATTTCTGCCAACAGTAAGGCAGAAAAATTGTTATCAACAGCAGACTTGTAAATCAGGACATTAAATATTAGCTACCGTGTGCAGTTATGCAGTTAAAGCCAGATAGGTCAAAGGCCATTCTGAAAACGAAGTAGCTATCTATCCACATGGTCCACCGAGCCTCCATGAAGAGGTCACCCAAACCTGTACTCCAGAGGACAGAGCTGGGGCACCAGAGTTCTCCAGCTGACCTGGAACTGTCTCCACAGGTCTCAACCTTCAACTTAAACTGAGGATGGGCTGTGCCACAAGCTTAGTTTGTCAGCAGGTGTCCAGAGCTCTATTCTTCCAAGCATGAGACCAGCAAAAAGACTGGGTAGCAGAGCTGACTGTGCAATCAGCTGGTCTGTGTCAGTTAGCTTCCAAAAAGTATCTAAAGAAGGGCCTGAGCCTTGACCTTGAGGACATTGGTGAGGAATCGAGGAAACTGTTGGGAAAACATTTTCCAGCTGTCTGCCTGCTTTGCAAAGTAATTAACTCGTCCCTTAAATTTATAAATACAGTATGAATATGGGAAATAATAAAAATGTCTGTAACTTTTAAAAGGTTTTAAATCTGTGGTTTAGACATATAAGCATTTTCTAGTGACTCGCCTATAAGAAATTGCCAATGAACCTACAAATGGCTTATGTTTCTTAGTTATCTTTCAAAGGCCTCTAAAGATTGATGGGTTGAAAATGTGCAGCAAAACTCCTAGCTTCCGCACCAGTGCATTAAGTGTTCAGTTTGAATGTTTTTACATTGATATATTCATTACATTTCCTGGAAAGCACAAAAAAGTGGTCAGCTATTAAACAGCTCTTGTGACTACCCTAACCCAACTTTCACTTTTAGCAGTACCACTTTGTTGTTAGTCAACTAATTTAGCTCACCAGCACAGGGATGCTTGTCCTTCTCTTGTCTTCACATGGGCTTCATACGTCTCTTCCAAACAACGCATTTACGTACACTCTCAATAGTATATAACAGTCACTGAGCCAAATTCTTCATCTGTGTTTTAAATAGTATTTATATGAGTTATTTATAAATTATCTTTTATGTGTTTGAAAGATTCCAGAGGCTTTCAGGAAAGAGAATGTGTGTGGGTTGGAAATTAACATGCAAGAGATTTATCATTTATGCCTTTGCAAGAGGCTTAAGAATTTAAAATCAGGTTTTAAAATCTCTTTTAGAGATATTAAAAAAAAGAAAATGTCTCACTAATAAATTTAATTAAAATAGAACTAGAATAATTTAAATGCTGGTATGAAAACAATGGTTTTGGTATTTTGAGGACTGTGATTTTAAAAGGACAGATTTTACCTATTTTGTAAACAGCTTTATTTTGCAGTCTTTTGAGATTCCAAATTTGAATGATTAACATGGACAACATGTATGAACAATTGCACATGTGAATAATAGGGTTGAAGGAAACTCATTTTCTAAACACATTTACTCACATGTTAATGTTAGTGTAACTATACTTTACCTAAACTTAATAGCCTGATGCTAAGTCAATCCGAAAATGTTACAAGGTTGGTCTCCAATAGAACTTACCATTCCTGCCCCAAGTAAACCCCAAAATACCAAATATAGTGAATCTTAGATTGGCTTTAACATTTTATTTAGAGAAGAAGAATATGTCTTACATAAATATAAGTGATGTCTGGAAATTATAGAGTTTCTAGACCTAAGTGGAAAACAACCAAGCATGTGTTAATAAGCTAATCTTTTTTGTATGTGTTAAAAGAGTAATGTATCCAGAAAAAAAATTAGCCATTTAGTTGCAAAGACATGGCCACTGTATTTCATGTATTCCATCCATCAAAGAACAGAAAGGCAAAGCTGCAATAAATCACACAGATGCCAACACTTTCTATAGCATTTTGTAACATTTGGTGGAACCTATTAGGTGAGGTTGCTGAAACTCTCCATTTTTCTACTTTAAAATAAAAAAGACAACCACGCTGTCATTGGTTTAACATGCTTATAGCTTCGGAAAGACTGTCTTTAAAGTTACTACCTTTTCAGGTGCATTATCGTTCCAATCAAAAGCGTTCCTAGTGTTGAGAAGATTACTGTAGATTACCCTGCACATTCTTGCTTTTCCAGGTTTTGAATGCTATTTCTAAGGGGCCTACACAATGTAAGCATTGATTAACAATGTCTTTTTACCTACCACAGAGGTTAAGCAGGGATAAGACTAATCAAAAGGAGGAGTGAAGAACACTAGGCAAGCTAAGACCTCATGTGACAACCTAAATGTAAGCATCAACTTTTGTCCAGATTTGTAGCAAATGGGGTTAAAAGTTTCTACTGAGATAATGTAGTAAATTGTAAGAAAGCAAATACATAAGCATTGGCAACTACCATGTAGGTAGCAAGAAGCAACACTGCTTTGATCTTTCATTACTATTTTTTTGATCAGGAGGAAATAAGTAGCTTTATTCTTGCTAGTTAAGATGAATGAAATACTGAAACTGTATATAAGCAAGGGAAGTTATGTTCCAAAATGTCATAATCTGTTGAAGCTTTAGTTGTTGCCACTTACAGTCGAAGATCATGGGAGGCTTCTGCATGAAAGGGATGGTTTTGAGATCCTTAGTTTGAGTGGCAGCTCCAGGAAGCTTAATGAAGCAAGGATTAATCCTTGTTGCATCTTTTTAAGGAGGTGGGAAAATTGCTATGCAACCATGTATTTTGGGCTGTACAGAACAAGTGGGTTGTCCAGCTAGTACTAAGCAAATATTTATCCTAGACAGGCATTTAGTAAAGTCCTGTCTTTAACATTTTCCAACTGGCTGGTTTATATGGTATCCTCCACAGCGTGGTAGCCCCTGTGAAAACTGTTAGGAGATACTTTGCCTTCCTCAAACATCAAACAGTGAGCACTGATTGCATCCATACTGGGACCTAGTGCTCAAGATACTGCACTGCAATGTTAGCTTCTGCATATTTTAAGCGCTTTTTTTGATCTGGCCCAAGAGGGTCCCTCATTTGGCACCCAGGCAGCCAAAGCAATTTTTAGGTTTCATACTTTATCATTAGACATCTTGGAATCCTTATATTCTCTGCATTTTCTCCAATTTTAGATACAGGAGATTCTCAAATTGTATGAACCATGAAAATTAACAGATACATATTTTCCACATGCCTTGGGTGAAATATATCAAATATAAAATGTATTCTCCAAATTCCCACCCCGTGGACGAATCAGCAAAGTATTTCTACATTGCAATTCTAATAACAAGGAGAAACTAATAGTTCAAATAACCTCTAAACTTCTGATTTTATTGATCATGGAATGGTTACAAATTGGGAAAAATAATCATTCTTAATGTAGCCTGAACCAACTTTCAACTTCTATCATGACCGGGCTGCTATTCTTCCAAAGCCTTGTTTGCTTTTGGTTGCTAGAGTAGAATATATGTGTCAGTAAATAGCCAGATGGGTATCACCGATGAACTGATAATATCAGACCCCATAGCAGTTGACCTTTTCTAAAGGTGTCATGTAGCCATTAAACAGCCTGAGGAAAGGAACAAAATCACTAGTCTGGTGCAAGGTGCAGCTCTGAGTGCGAATTCAACATCATTTATTACCATTTCTGAGTTTCTGGCTTTCAAATATAACCTGAACAACTGCAGGCCGTCTCCAGAAATGTGAACACTCATTAACCACAATATAAATAATATGAAATATAAAT
>JMFS01057099.1:0-25026 GCA_000699545.1 Podiceps cristatus | reverse complement strand
AGACTTTGCTATCGTCCCTGCTTAAGTAAAAGAAGCTAAAGGACAGCGTGGCCCAGGGCATGAGGCCTGTGTTGTGCAAGCCCAACGCTGCCCGTGAGGGATGAAGGATACCCCCGGACAACCGAGAGACCACCGACATCCCAGCCGCTCTGAGATGGCTTTGAAACCCCCCCAGCATCACATACAAGTAACTCCAGCAAGGCTGATACAAAGGGACATCAGGATCAAACAAGAATGCTGCAGAAATAGAGTTGCTTTGCAGTTTTCCTATGATGAGCGATCGGTAATGTGGGTGTCAGGCATTAGTCAAATCATGTTGTACCTGAACACTTCAAGGGTATAAGATCCCCGTGTAAAGCCACATTTGGGGTGCCCTGATTTGTCTGGGACACCTTATGTGCATACATACTCACCTTTGTAATTCTAGGCTTTGCATCCTGGCCTCTCTCCTCAGTCAGCATCAGCCAGTTGTGAATTTTCATAACATAGAATGTTGCTCACGCAGCTGCCAAGACATCATTTTCCATCCCGTTACGCCCCTCCCCAGCACAGCTCTTACCATCAGCAGGAGACATGCTTCCTAACTTCGTGCTGAAGTCCAAGAAAGGCAGAATTGCACATAATTCTCCTGCCTGTATTTTACAAAGCTTATTTTTTAGACAGTCAAATATTGTGTTCCTTCCTCTTCATCCTCTGGGCAGGAGACATTCCTGTTTACTTGATCTCAGTCACTCCTGTGTTGTTCATAAATGCAGAGCACTCACTTGTTTGGAGGCCTTGTGACTTAAAAGCTGGGGGTTTTTTGAGGCAGCTTGTTCTACTATCTGAAATTGGGTGAAAAACAAACAGATTTTTCTCCAGTTAAGGAACCGACAGTATCGTTTAACACACAGGGAATCCTTTGGCTTTTGTTTCAGCGATACCAAACTGCTTCCAATTTACACAGGTCTGCCTTTGTTGTTGAAAACTGCTTGTTATGGTGTAGGGCAGTGGATGAGCTCTAACATGGCATTTCTCAGGAGCACAGCCAAGCGGTAAGGACCTTTATAAGACATACTTCAATTTGTGCTGAAGTTGGACCAGAAATTATTTTGCTCCCACTCCTAATTAAGAGGAAAAAAAGGAAAATATGTTTTCCCTAGTGTGAATCAGCCCAAACAATCAAGCTTTCCAATTCTCAGAAAGCAACTGGTCCTGTATTTTGTTTCAATGCGTATTTGTGCCTTTTAAAGTTTTTTTCCTTTTTCTTCCTTAACTAATACCTCTATTTGAAAAGTTGGAGATTAATATTAATATCTAATTGAAAATGGATAATATCTATAATTGATATCTCTAATTAATATTTCTAATTGAAAAGTTAGAGATTATTCTGCCTTGCTTTGAGCAATGTCCAAACACACCTCTAAAGAGGCACTAAAGAAGCCTCGCACAACCCTTTAGAGAAATACGAAGTCAGAAACATGTTGTAGTTCCACTCCCACTTATAAAAGGGGGAAATGGGAACATATGCTTTAATTGAAGGATTCTACCACCCCCCTAAAAAAAACAACCAACCTTTTAGATGATACAGTAGCAGCATCTATGGTGGCCATGGATGGCTACTTCACTTACCAAGTCCTCAGCCCTAGGGTGTCACTGCACAACACCGACAGCCAGAGGAAACAGCAGCCCTTTGTCAAGACATTTGTACCTGCAGCAGTCCAGAACAAATGTCAAAAGAGTAAGAATTAAAGAATATTCGTTCCAAGGTCTTTGGGGAAAAAAAGGGCCCTCAGGAGCAACTGGCACACATCAGGTCCTGTGGTGGAGGGGACAGGGTCTCCAGATAGCCCAGTTCAGCCAGGACAGCGCTGCCAGGCTCTGTCCCAGCATCCAAACATCTTTGTGGCATCATCTGTCTTGGGTTTGGGCAGGCCGGGGTTTTCCCATCCCTCAGAAACCCTGGTCCTGGGAGCCAGCCCCCTCCAAATGCCCCAGCCAGGGAGAAGGACTTCAGCTGGGCTGTCCCCCTGCCACAGCCAGCACCCCGGTGGCACGGACTGTGTGACTCCTGCTTTTCTTCAGATGACCACCTGAGGGCAGGCAGAGGCCTCGTCCAGCCTTCGGTTTTCTAAAGATCCAGAAATAAGCAGGAAAATTGGATAAAATGCAACATGATTTCTTACAAAACGAACCATGCCAAACTAGCCAGCTCCTTTGTTAAGACTACCATAACTCTGGGCGAAAAGCACGTTCAGCTAACCCATTTCAAACAGCACTTCCCAGCTTACAACCTAGACATGATCTAGTAAATCTCAGCAAGTACTCTCTGGGGTTATTTGCATGACCGTGAATTGGGAAGAGACCAGAAGCCCCAGGATCTGCCGCCTCTGTGATAACGACAGAGCCCTGCGTTGCCAGCCCTGCCACGGCTGCGGTGCCGGCACGCTGCAAGGCAGCACGCAGCTGCGTTGGGCACCCAGGCTCTTGCACAGCATCAGACCCACCCAGAATTCAGGTAGGTCGTTCTTGCATGAAATTCCAGCTAACCTTTGACTTCAAGCCCGATTCAGAAAGCCCTGAACTTCTCGCTAGAGTGAGTAAGTCTAAGTTTAGCAACTAAACTGAATGTTTACCACTTCTGTATTGCAACCCCCAGTTCTCACGTGTCCCGTTAATATTTAAACTGCTGAGCACACCGGTCTCCATACACACTTTCGCAGCTTTAAGAATATGCCAGCTGGGGGACAGCGTGCTAGGCTTCTGAAAGCCACGATGAGACTGTTTTCCTGGAAAAGTTGAGGTTCACAGTGAGTGGAAAGAAATATTTGCCATCTACAGAAGAAGCACCAAGAGATCTAGAGTTGGTAAAGGCAACGCGCACAAGCTGAGATGAAACCAGCAACCACACCAAGGTCTGCCAGTTGCTAGCAGCACTCTCAGAACAAGGTCATGACCACCATGATCCCAGCATGGGTCTTCCACAGCTGTTTTGCATCCCATCCCAATACACCCTAGAGAGAGAGGCAGGGGCCTCGAGCAACCAACCCAGCAGCGCTTTGGCATGTCAACCCAACCAGCTGGGATGGGGCAGCCACCCCGTTATTGCCACTTGCCATCCAGAGAGCACAGCAGAGATTTAGGCAGCCTCAGCAGACAGCTGCAAGGAGCCAAAAATTGCAGGCAAAGATCAACATAGCCCAGAGACTTGCTGTCCATGCTTCCCTCATCGCTGCTGTGGAAGGAGGCAGCTGCAGTCAGCTTCGGCACTGCAGAGGGACCAGGTCCACCGAGTAGCTCAGCTGATGACAAGGACATGCTCCCATTGCTTCCATGGGGAGATGCTGCTTTACATCAGCTGAAGATGCAGCTTCTCGCCACCGCATCAGTGATTTTCTCTCTTACTAATTACTTTGTCTTCCCATGTGTGCCAAACCCATTTATTTCTAGCCCACAATTTTTTTTTTCCCTCCCACCTGCCTTTGTGCTTATTTTCCATTCTTATGGAGTTAAGATGGGAGGAAGGAAAAAAAATCTTTTCCTCAAGTAAATCTCTCACTGACCTAAATGCAAATTTGTTCAAGCAATTTCAGAAAGCTTTGATCTGTGTGAGTAAGAGGGGAAAGGGGAGCAAAATCTGCTGCTATCAGAACAGATCTTTATTGCTGCGTAACAACTAGGCAATGAAGCAAAAGCCACCAGAGTTTAAAGGGGAAGCTCAGCCAAAGGTCACACGGCTGTCCGAGGTGCTTGTTGTCAGAGCCTTGAAAGGAGGTGACATGAGCTGATCATAGCAACAACTGGAAAAGGCTGACAGGGCTGGGGGAGCCGGTCACCCCTCCTCAACACCCAGCACGCAGGGGTGCTTCGCTGTTGTAAAGCAGAGGCTCAGCAGAGCCCAGGCTCTGGAGCTGCTCAGGCCACTAAAAGAAAATTTGTCTGTCTCAGAACTCAGGCATCTGCTAGGCAAAGAGCCAGAAAACACTCTGTTAATTGCAATACCGTATTTTATTTGCTGCCTTGTCTTTCCAGGTGATTTTAACTACTTTCACTGTTCATCCATATAGCTGAAGTGGTGAGGGGAAGGGTGACAAGAGGACAGAGACATACAGACACCAGGGCATATCCTGGAGTGCCAGAGGAATGCGCTGCTACTCCCTGTGTGTAGCTATACAGTTCTACCATCCAAGCGTGGTGGAGGGAAGGGAGCTCATACATGGGTACAATTTCTAGAACTGGCCTAAAGGAGGAGAAAGATTCAGAAGTGAGAAATCCTGGCAAGCTGGATCCAGCCAGAATCCCTTTAGCAACTTTCTGGGCATCTACAAAGTCGTCTCTGACCACTTACGTTGGTTCTAGTGTCTTAAGCCACTGTAAGATCTTCAAATCTGTTACATGAATGTAGATCAAACCCACCTCAAATATCTCCCAGCACAGGTGGCCCCAGACATGGAGCTGTTCTTTCTGGATGCACGCACCTCTTTTGTCCATAGGTTTCCCCTTCTGCACTATGAATAAGCCCTCTTTTCCCCACATTACAGACCAGCCCCAAACTCCTTGGCTCCAGAGGCATTTTTAATTGAAATTTAGGTGTTTGTTAAGCAAGCAGAGTCTCGCTGCTGATCTTGCTGATAAAGGGCAGGTGGCTGCTTTCAGTCCCTGAACTTTCTCTGCTGTTGCCTGCAGGGGTGAGCAGAGTTCAGACTTCGCTGAACTCAAGATTGCATCAACCCAGAACCCAAAGTGCACAGTGACTGGTACCAGGAAAAAGCTAGCTGAGTTCACAGGACTGAAGCTGAGACCTTTGGGACATGGACTTCCCCATTCATGGGGCATGCTTAGAATTCTTCATCTCACTCTGTTGGGCTGGTTTCCAGATGGATCACATTTAGCCTTAACTTTTAAACCTATAATCTTGTTGAAAAATCTTTGTCCCAAAATATCCAAAGTCCGGATCCTCACTCTGCAGATTAGAGGGTATCAGTCTGCCCCTGCTAAAGGGTGTCGAGTTTCCATGCAAGGTATCATGTGGGAAGAGCCAAAAGGATCCACGCTCAGCCACAGCGAGAGCAAGAGTGGGCAAGAGGACCTCGAGCTTTCTAGAGAAACTCCTGTTCTCAGATGGTACTGAGTTGGGTCAGCACAGGCAAGCACACAACTGTTTGGTCTTTCTAAAGCTCTACATTCCCACTGGCCTTGCACCTCCTGAAGACTCAGCGTGGCTGTCTGCTCTCCTTTCCATGCCGTTCCTGCATGCTACAGAGGGAAACGGCAGATCAACACGACCAGGGCTGACCACAGAACAAACCCAAGTATCTGTTGCATTTGCTGCCTTTACATGCTGAAGGGAAAGATGCATCTGTTGCAAAGAGGCAGAGCAGCCCTAGCTTATGTGAGGAAGAGGAGATTTCAGTTGTTGATGGCACCCTTTGAAACCATCCAGTCTCATTTGGCCTCAACCTTTCTTCTGCAACCGTCGCTCTGGCCAGCCAGGCTTGGTCCTGATAGACACCAGTTGAAAGCCAACTGGCTGAACGCAGGTTCTCATGGGAAATTTTCAAACATCACTGTTGCACCAGTGCTGCGTGGTGGTTACATCGCAGGGTGGCATCTGTCACCTGGCAGAAGGGAGCAGCCAAAGGAGAATTTGCTGAAGAGCACTTGTTGCCTTCCACTCCCAGAGCCACTGATGGTGGGACTCCAGAGCCCAGAAGTCGATAAAGCCACGTTGGACACCTGTAGGCAATGAGAGGACGATGCTGTGGCTGGTTTTATCCAGGAGTGGGTCCACAGGGGGGAGCGGGGATGGCTGCAGTGTTGGGCATCCCAGTGCCCCGTTTGGGAAGCTTTCCATCTGGGCACCTCTGACACCTGAAGAAACAGCCTGTCTTTGCAGTGCTGGTGGCTCTTGAATTCCTGCTTCATGGCCTTTGGCAGAGAGTGGGGACCAGTAGGGCTGGGGCTGCAGCCAGCGTCCTGAGTGCTGGGTTGGAGTGGTCCTTCCTCAACCAAACATTGCTTCACCTTCCCCATGTGGTACTCTGACTAGGTCCCTGCTGGTCCCCTTTATTTCCCTCTGGGTTGTCCAGTGGTGTGGGGAAGTTTGTTTCCCAAGGTGTATGAATGCAAGAAAATAGAAAGCTCATCCTGTTTACTGCCTGTTTCTTCTCGAGGCAGAGAAAGGCTCTGCGATTTGAAGAGCATTGTGTGCTGGTTAGTGCTGTTAGTACTTGGATGAGAGACTGCCTGGGAATGGTGCTGTAGGCTTTTCCATACCATTTATGTCATGCTCAGGTCCCACACTATCCAATACCACCTCATTAACCACCCCCCCTCCTTCCTATCCTTTGATATCATATGCAGATATCATTCCCTTAGTCTATGGACCAGCCCTGTAAAACGTACACCTGCTGCAACGTAGACTTACCCACAGCCATGGTCGCTTTGAGGTGCACCTGTTCCAGCATGACCTTCTCCATGAGCCATAATGCCTTCAGAGATGTCTCTGCTCCAGCATGGCCTTACCCACAGCCACAGTCCCTTCAAGAAGTAAACCTGCTCCAACATGGCCTTACCCATGGCTGCAGTCCCTCCAGGGGTGTACCTGCTCTGTCGTTGGCTTATCCATGGCCACACGCTTTGATGTGCTCCAGCGTGACCTCATGTGCAGTCACAAATGCTTCGAGGTGCTCCTTCTCCAGTATGGACTTACCCTTGGGCCACAATCGCTTCAGAAGTATACCTGCTGCAGCACAGACGCAACTGCAGCCACAGGCACTTTGAGATGTACTTGCTCTCGTGTGGACTTATTCACAGCCACAGATGCTTCAGAGTCTCCCACATGGACTCATCCACAGGTCACAGTCCCTTCGACTTGAGTTCACGCTGGAGTTCTAGCCTGTCTGGTGCAGCAGCACAGAGACAGCAGTGATGCCCTGGCCGTCTGCCAGCCCAGGCACATTGTCATTGCTGTTACCAAAATGTTCCCAGGCACAGCAGAGCCAGATAAGCAGGACAGCAGCACGGCAAGCAGAGAAAGCAAAAAGCAGCCACCAACGAGCACTAGAGTCTCTATACAGTAGGGCAGGCAAGCCCGACGGCAAGCACAGGAGCCTGTCAATTGATAGCGAAACAGCAATAACAGCTTAAGTGACATCTAGAACATCCCAATCAAACCTGTTGTTATCTCAAATCCTTTGAGCCCCGCACCAGGCACCAAAAAGGACTATTGTGCTTTGACGCCACGCAGCTGCTCGCTCACTTCCCCCGAGCGGGATGGAGGAGAGAATCAGAAGGGTAAGAATGGGAAAACTTGTGGGTTGAGATAAAGACAGTTTAACAGGTAAAGCAAAAGCTGTGCACACAAGAAAGCAAGACAAGGAATTCATTCACTATTCCTATTGGCAAGCAGGGGCTCAGCCATCCCCAGGAAAGCAGGGCTCCATCATGCATAACAGTTACTTGTTAAGACAAATGCCATCACTCCAAACATCCCCCCCTTCCTTCTTCTTCCCCCCACTTTACATGCTGAGCATGACATCATATGGTATGGAATATCCCTGGGGTCGGTCGGGGTCAGCTGTCCCCGCTGTGTCCCCTCCCAACTCCTGTGCCCCCCAGCCTCCTCGCGGGTGGGGTGAGGAGCAGAAAAGGCCTTGACTCTGTGTCAGCCCTGCTCAGCAGTAACCAAAACAGCCCTGTGTTACCAGCGCTGTTTCCAGCACGGATCCAAAACACAGCCCCATACTAGCTCCTAGGAAGAAAATGAACTCTACCCCAGCCAAAACCAGCACGCACCGCTTCTGCCCGGTAACAGGCGTGCACCCAGGCAGTGCTTTCCTCACATATTTCCACAGTCTCCCAGGGGCTGCTCTGTAAGATCAACTGGAAGTAAAACACTATGAGGGTTGTGCAAAGGAAGTGGAAGAAACAGGAGGTATGCAACCCCCCTCCCTTTCCTTGATTCAGTTCCTCTGCTTCTCTTTGCTCTTTCAAATGCAGGAATGAAAGCAACAAAATCAGTCCTGCTCTGTAAATCTTTTGAGTCAACCCCTCTCTACAGGATCAGGAGCTTTTTCTGGAAAGGAGAGCCCTGATCTCGAGATCCCAGAAGCTGTGGTGAACAGTTTAGGCAACGAGAGGCCCGTGCTCTGTCCAGTTCCATCCAGGAGTGGGTCCACAGTGAGGAGCAGGGACAGCTGCAGCGTTGGGCACCCAAGTGCCCTCATTTCTGGAGTTTTTGTGATTTACTGGAGAAACATCTTAAAAGCCTTGGCTGCACATTTGTTAAAAGCCAAGCAAAACACTCCCATGTCTGAACACTGCAGGACTGCACAGTAGTAATTTCTAGTCTCCCCAGGCACTGATAGTATTATTGGTGCAAGAGAAGCCTAATGGGCTGGTGAAAGACCAGCATCTTTCCCTCTGAGCTGCACAGCCGCTTTCAGAGGAGCCCAGCACTCAGCTCAGCGCAGCCCAGCACACCAGGACAGCCAAGCTGTGCCTGATAGGGGTTGTTATAACCTTTACCACAGCCACCAGGCACCCTTGAGCTCCGGGTCTGTGGTACCGTGGCATGCTCTGACCTTTCAGTGCACTCCCTCCCTGGCACTGGCTTCTCTAGCCCTGGTGGAGTTTAACTGGGAGAAAGACGTTTTGCCTTTTGTTTCTTATATTTGACAAGAAAGGGAAGGGGATGCATGAGGAAATTTGCCCTGAAACACCCTCTCTGGATCTGAAGAGCTGGCAACAGTTTTTCCTGAGGCAGCTTTACGTGTTCAACATGAGCTATACTGACCCAATGCTCCAGGTACGACCACAATACCGATACAGCTCCTTCAGGCTAGCATTTAAAGATCAGTGAACAAGGACTCCTTATATGCCCTGAGATCTGTCCTGCAGCTGGAAAAGCTCCCTGGTAGCAAACTAACCTTTCAAAGGGGCTATGAATACTTCTGCCATGAAAGGGGAAAGTGTTTCCCTTGTTGGAACACTGCAGCAAGCCTTTCTTTGGAGTAAGCCCTCTTCATGCCAGCAGCATCAATGCAAAGGACCCATCTACGGTACCCAGTATCTGAACTCCTGCTTCTCTCTCTCACACACAGCCCAGTGTGAGGCAGGTTGGCCACAGCATTTTGCGAGCTCTGTAACAAGGGAGGCTATTTCTAAGGTGACAAAGACCCATCAGACAGCTGAGAGCCCAGAGCAACCGCTGAGCTCACCTTGTTAGTCCCAGGTTACTGTTCTCCAACATTCTGTTCTAAGCATTGGCTAAGTTTGGAAACGGTGCTAAAAGCAGGCTTGCTGCTATCGTGCCAATGAATGAAGAGCTTGTCAACAGAGGGAGAGTCACCAGCAGCAGGACAATCCTCAGCAATTTAGGCTTACTAAGGATGAAGCTTACCAAGTGTGCACAAAAGCCAAGGAACAGCAAGCAACATGCAGTTACTGGCAGCAGGGCAAACCCTCTGGGGTGGAGAGCTAGGACCCAGTGACAGCAGCCACTTCTCCCATCTCTGCCTTCAGGAGGTAACTTGTTCCGTTTTCTCCTACAAAAGCAGAAAGAGGAATAAAGGAGCCGGTTGTCACAGGAAGATGGACAAGTCAAAAAAAGAGAGGTGCTACAGCTGCAGTGAGTTTGAGATGTGCAGCTTTGAGTCCTCCTGAGGCATAGCAGCCACTGCTCCCCGCAGCACCTCAGGCCCTCTCAGAAGAATTTATTTCACACCACAAGTCATCAGCCCTGCATTTCTTGGTCAGGTTTACTCCCGCTTGGAGAGCAGACACATTCCTCTGCCTTTCAGCTGAACGCCAGGTCCACAATGCGCCTGGCAGACAAACCAAGCCCTATCAAGACCAAGAGCATTCTTGGCTATCACTATACCTTGATCTATCGTACAAAATTTTTTATCAACTCCTGGAGATGTGGGAAGCAGCTGGAACCCAGGATCCATGGGAGAAAGGGACAGCATATCAGGCGTCTCAAAAATAGAAAGATCAGAAAGGTCAGGCTCGAAGCAAGTGAGGCAGACAAAGCCCATAACCCCTGCCAGGAGGATGAGCCATGTGAACAGTGGATGCCTGTAGCTGGAGTAGAGATTTTTTTTTCCCAGTCACAACAGAGGAATGTGTTTTAAGTAGCTGGCTTTTGGCCTTCTGTTTTGCTTACTCTTCCAAAGACAAAACCAAGAGCAATGCCATATCCCTCTTTATTGAAGCATAAAAGGAAGCATCTGGGAAGGGAAGGCAGAACACGACAAAGTCCAGACTAGTCTAAAAAGAGACACACACAAACCCTCCTGCTCAGCCTGCTGAATATGCAGACATTTATCTACACAGCCTGCCACCACAGCGAATGAAAAATACCTGCTGGGCTTTGGGGTGCTCCAAGCAGCCATGAGAACAGGGGGAATATCACACTCAGCTGCTCCTCAGGGGTCGCTTGGTTTCTTGAATAAGCCCCACTGCACAGGAGGACCAGACCCTCGGCTGATGTGAGCAGGCTCCACAGCCTCACCATAGCTGCATTCATACTTATACCAGTTCAAGAGCCACAGGGCTACTGCCCAGTTTTCAAGCTCATGGTGACTTTTAACCTGTGCAATTAGAAGCAGAAGAGCAGAATGAGGAAGTGATTCACCGAAATTTCTCCTGTGTGAGGGACTTCCCTGGAGAACCAGCAAGAGAAAGGCCAGAGAAGTGCAGCACTAAGCCAGGTGCTGGAGAACTGCCAGGCACTGGTTCAAGCTGGGTGCTCTGTTCACAGAAGACAGTACCTTTGCCAAGCGCAGGCAGTTGCTGAACACTTATAATTAGAGCTGAGGTGCCAGGCCAGTTGTTTCCAACTCCTGTTACTTTTATTACACATCTTTCAGTATTTTGTATTCACCTGAAAAAGATATAGTGTCTGATTTCAGGGGGTAGGAGAACTTCCTGCTAAGGGCATCTAGTGTTTTGTTTTCCTAGTTAAGCAGAATGGTCCTCATCGCAAACCTAAGTGCACCAAAAGCTCATAACTAGAAGGCAGAAGGGAAGGACCCCACTTGCTAAGTCAACTTTTTGAACAATTTGGGTTGGCAGCATTTGGTTTTGTCAAACTACTCCAAGGGTAATTTTTCTAATCAGCAAATGTTTATTAGAAATTGCAGGGGTACAGTAAGGGACTGGCACAGGGAGGGATAGGCTATTTCGTCTGCAACTGTCCTGACCTTCAGGGAAAAAACCCTCCAGCATAACATAGTTGCCATAAATACTTCTACCATGACAAAAGATGTCAGAAATGCAAGCTGTTGACATTATAGGATACTTAGCCAAAATGAAACCTTATGCCTTTCAAACTGAGCTGTACAGACCAGCAAGTTTTATGACAGTGTGATATGCTATCCTAGAGTTTAGAGGGCAGGAAAGTGCAGCTGACATTGAACGCACAGTACTAATTTCTTTGGAGGAAGTTCATTTCCAAATGACACAGACTGTCTAACTCATTGCCAGGTTCTGGATCTAAACCAAGCAAGTTCATAAAAGGGTTAGACAGACCAATGCAGAGGAGGTTCACCAGCACTTTTATGTCTTGGGCTGTATCCTCTGGCTCAGGGGACTGCCAGGAGCGTAGTGCACACCAGCATCTTCCTTTAGTGTCTGCTGCTAGCTGGGTGGATGTGTGGTCCAAGACTCAAGAATTCAAGGCTCAATTTTGTTTGCACAAAACAAAGCCTCCTCGCCTGGTCATGTGGGATTTTACAGGCTTGTTTCTCAAAGTGTCTCACGCATTTAGTTCTTCCTTCTGTCTCTTGTGAGCCTGAGCAGAAGACAGGCCACCATCTCCAAAGAGGGCAACACTTCTGCACAGGGCTGCTCTGCTTCTTGTTTGTAAAGTATTACAACACACTGTGCAAACAAACAGTCTAACCTCGGATGAAACAGATGTCTTCGATAAATTCCATGCATGGGGTTAGTCACGCTGATTTTGCAATCATTGGTGTCATGGATAAAAATGGCCCAAAGAAGAGGACTATGGGAATCTTCCATCATGGCTTATTTATGTTAATTATAAACAAAGACTCCCAACTCTCTCATGCTAGCCCAACAACTACTTGCACCTACCTGTTGTCTGTTATCTTAGCTCAGGACTATGCTAGAGCAGATTTTCTGCCACACCTCTGGAGTGGGATGCCTTGATCTTACAACTTCAACCAAACAGCAAAAGCATGATTTTACTGCAACTGCTTTATACACGTTTCTCGCACAGTTACAGGAACAACTCCTTGCTGCTATAAAGATGTACTCTCATCTCCCCTCCAGATGACATAATTATAAGCTAAAGGTTCCTGGTGCCAACCACACCATAGGCTCTTACATAGACGAATGTGCTTGTTCAGTGTGGTACAGCACCAAACACTGCCCCTGAGCTGAGCCGTGGTTGTTGCTCTGCTGGTGATATTAGCACTCGCAATGGTTGCTCTGGGCTTAGACCATGGAGAGGAGGCTTTAACATTAAAAAAATTACTAGAAAACTCATTAAATTGTTTTAAGTTCAACATATATTTTATACAACCCCTCCCCTTCCCAAGTGAAATACAGCTGTGTAGATATGATGCTCTTACAGCTTTTGACCTAATGCAGTAGAGGAGGTGGAAAGATGATGGAAAGCCCACGCATGCTAAACCACCTTTGCAGCAGGAAAATCAAACCCCTTACATCATCAAAGCAACCACCGAGCATCAGGTCATTGGGCTAAGGCAATTGGTCAGGTGGGCAAACTGAGATCTCTGACTGGTTTTCTTAGGAGTGGGTGACTACATACACAGATTGTGCAACTACTCTGTCTCTGCTCCGCAAGCACAGCCTGATGTCCAAACACCAGCGTCTGTAATAACGTTACTCTGCGTTGATATCGTTTGTGTCCGTTTTGTAAATAAACAGTGACTCATAACTGACAGGCTTGGAGAAACCCAGGGCAGGGGTTATAACACAGGCTAAGTCATCACCTTCTCATTTGTTCAAAGATACCATCATACTGACTGCAGCAGGGCAACTCCAGAGAGGAAGCAACCCTGGATGCCGAGGGCAAATCCTCCTGCCCGTGCTTGCTGCGATTAGCGTCTTGTCTGAAGCAGAGTCCTGCAGCAGCACACGTTCGCCCTGGCAGCTCAGTGGTGTTCAGTCCCACAGAGGTGGACATTCACACTATACCCTCACCCAAAAGCACCTCTTCCCCCAGCGCTGTGTGTGCCATCCCACCCTCCAGATAGCTACATCAAATTAGCACCAGGCAAGTGAAAAAAAGTACAGAAGATACCAGATAGAAACTAATGTTTAACCTTTGTCTGCTTTTCACTACTGGCAAATAGTTGCAAGCAATCCAGAACTTTTTTGCACTCACTTGGTTTCCAATTTGTGAGCAACTTTGTTTCGTCTGCCATGCAAGGAGCTCCAACAACAGTAGACCTAAGGAAACCTGGTCCCTCATGGATTTAGTATTTGGATAATTAGTTTCCGCATGTTTGGTTCCCCCTGTCTCCCATAGTTACTATGGTTTGAATCTGCTACAGCCTCTTTCTTGGTCATTGTATTGTAAGGTCTCTATCCACTGGCTATGCAGTTTCAGAGATCCCTTAGGGACCTTTAAAAGCTTTACTGTTCTTTGAGCTTTTCATTGAACTGAAGCATGGCCACCACGTTCAAAGCCACTGGCAGGCAGTCAGCACAGCCATGTGCCATTGTGATGTTCAGCTTAAAAGAGGTGGAAAAGGAAGCCAATAGTGAATCATACAACCACCTAGCAAAAATCCTTTAAAATGCAAGAGAACTGCAATACCAAATCTGAAAAGGCATCAAATCAGAAAATTCTTGTTTGTAGCCTTGTCTCCTCAATTCCCAGAGATATAGCCTGAACCTCCAAACCAAACAGCTCTAACAGTCATGATCTAGCTACCAGATCTTCAGCCCTGGATGCCCAGCCAGTAGGGAAGCTCTTCAGTCCAAATCTGGAGTCTTGTTCTCACAAACAGCAGCCAGCCACAACTGCCTAGCATAAACCCTCCTGTCACAAGAGGAGAGTCAGTCCTTTATCCTTGCAGCCCATCACCCTGCAGGACTGCCTGGTACCACTGGAGAAGCGGGAGCTGGACATAAATGGATGGCTGACTCATGCTGGGACACTGGTCTATTTTCTTGTCCCCCAACACAATCTCACCCAGCACAAGGGGTCTGTAAAGCCAGTTCCCTGTGTGGTCCCACTCCAAGTTGCTGTGGCCACACTAGGCTGAGCAACAAGAGACGTCAGTGGCTTACTGGAGGCTGTGATCTTTAAGGCTTTGCCTGGTTGTAATTAAGTCATCTCATTCTTCCAGGTGAAGGCTTGGTGGGGAGAGTATCCTGCCCGCTTTACTCGGCGGTGTCTGAAAATATCGCGAGTGAGGGGGCAGTGCAGGGACAGAGGCTGCTAGGATCTGCTTGCAGGCTGCCAAAAGAAGAGCAGAGCCATGCTAAGACCATCAGTTTGAGCTTCCAGGGACCTCACCCCGCCTCACCTCCCTTGACATGCACCCAGAGGCACACAGCCATCTCCACATCCTTCCTCTCTTGCCCGGCAGGGCCCAGCTGTGCTTCTCACAGCTCCTGTGCTCCCACCCTGGGCAGCCCAGGTCTGGGCTGGGGCCACTGCAACCCCCAGAGATGGTTGGAAGCCAGGACCTGAGCACTGGCAGAGTGGGGGGCACACAGGAAAGAGCAACCCTGGGTTGCAGCGAGCTCACCAAGGTGGTTCACTCCTTCAAGCACCCTCTACTTTGAGATTAATTCAAATAAAATTGTTTCATTCCTAGGACAATTGAAGCTCGGAAGACAACGAGTGGGACAGCTACTTGCTAGCAGCCCTCATTATTATTCAAGACTGTTGTGGTTTAACCCCAGCTGGTAATCGAATACCACGCAGCTGCTCGCTCACTCCCACCAGGGAGGGGAGGAGAATCAGAGAGAAAAGAACAAAACTTATCAGTTCAGATAAAAACAGCTCACCAGGACAGCATAGAAAAAGATAAAAATGTATTAGTGATGATAATAATAATATTAAGGAGAATAGAATATATAAAACTAATGATGCACAATTCCTCCCCACCCAATGACCAACACAGCCGGCCCCGAGCAGCGGTCAGGGAGCAGGGATATTCCCCCGCAGCCATCCCAGAACAGCAAGTTCCAAAGACAGCGTGAGGGAACAGACAGCCAAACGAATGAACAAAAAGGTCCAAATGAAATAAACCTGTCAAAGTAAAAAAAAAAAAAAAAAAAAAAAAAAAAAAAAGGAAAATGAGAGAATAAGGGAAGCAAGAAGGGAACATGAAGGGGGCCACTGGCTGACCCTCCCTTACACCGGCCATGCCGTCTATGGTATGGAACACTCTCTTTGGCCAGTTCAGATCAACTATTCTGGCTGTGCCCCTCCCTTTTTGCACCTGCACATCAGCAAAACCTGAGAAACTGCCCTTGATCGTTCAGCAGCAACCAGCAACATGAGTATATTATCACTATTCTTCACACACTAAATCCAAAACACAGGAGCTGCTGAAGACAAAACTAGCCCCATCCTGGCCAAAATCAGGACAAAGACCCAGGCTGGTCTTTAATGTTCAATACAGCTCTTTCACTACCCACAGTAGTTCAGCAACATCTGAGGCCACAGTAACCGTTAAACTGTTGTCCCGTGGTTTGGGTGAAAACTGGCATTAAACAATATCAAGGCTTATCTTGAGATGAGCTAAGCAAAGTTGAGCAAATGGGACATGTGCTCTCGAAACAGAAAGCTGTGCAGAGCCCCAGGCTAGGCAGAGTCCTGCCAATGCCTCCATCAAGAAGTCAAGTCCAAGGGCTGTCTAACCTCATCTTTTATCCAGAGCAACACCAGACACTTCCCGAGGAGGTGCAAAAACCCCAGCCTGCCTGCATAGGTTTCAACCTGCCCTTCAGTACCTCGGGACTGGTTTATGTCTGGACAATAACACCCGTTACCCCCTCAGGAAAGTATCACTGTTCATTACAACACCAAGTCGCCTTGCTTCCCATTTAAGAAATTAAGTTAGACACTCCACCTTCCTAAATTTATGGCCTCACCAACTTCTAAAGACAATGGGACACACATAAATAAACTAAATCAGTGGTTAAAATTATTTTTTCACAGCCCCATCATCCTTCAGTTAAGTTCCACAATTTCATGGCAACAAGCCCCAGACAGGCTGGAGATGTTTGGAACAGGAGGTTCTCCCTGGCTACCACACAATACATACCATTCCTGGGGAGCTATTTGTTGTCACCAGTTGTGCTGGGAACAACACTGTGCCCTGTGACACAGTGGATCCAATTTAAACTAAAACCAAAAAGAGAAAAAAATAGGGCAGCCTTGACAAGATCTGCTTGACTCATCCCTGCTGCTGTGTTTAATAGTGTTGGTTGCCCCATGCAGGGAACAATTTAGAAAAAGCTTGATGAGGAAAAGCTTGTGATAAGGAAAGCTCATCTGCTTTCCTTTAGACCAGCTGCCTGCCTGCCCAGGACAGATGCACTTGGCATCTAGCTGGAGATGGCTCATGCATACTGAAGGAGCAACTCATTCAATAACCACACATTTATGGGACAGCTTCTAATCAAACCCTTCCTCCAAGCAAAGGTAACAGGCTATCCTTGACATTCTCACCACAAGTACATGACAGCTCCAGCACTCTCCTGCCTACAGCATACAGCAGCCTCATTGTGCAAGAACCCACCAAGCCAACATGACAATCCCAGCCCCAGGGCCCCCATCCCCTGTCTAACTCAGGAAATCTTGTGCTAAGAACTTACCCTAATCCTACATCTTGAGTAAGAGTTCCAAGCTGTCTGCAGTACACTGGCAGATCGCATGGCAGTGCCTCCAGCTAAGATACATGCCTGCTCGCCTGCTTTCTTAATGTTCTGCTCCTTATGGATGCACAAAGCATGAGAGATGGCTTTTTACTGTGGGTGAAAAAATGTAATTCTGTTCAAAATTTCATTGCTGTATTGCTTCCTACACTGACTTCTCTCTAGACTAGTGTGGTGTGATGAGACAAGGAGGACTACCTATCCTTGGGCTAGACAGCAGGAGAACCAGGATCCACAGAGAGATCTTTGTATATTAAATAGAAGCCACCAAGATGCTGAAGAGGGTGGACAGTCCAGTCACAGGCAGATGTATGTGCTTTATCCAGACAGCACAGCTGGTATAAAGTGAAGAGCAAAGGCTGCAAGAGACGAGCACGTGTCTGGAACAAGGCAAAGCAGCTCTGCAAGAACCTGTATTCTGGGAAAAGGTCACTTGTACCTTCAAGCACAAAAGCCTGTGCCAGGCACCTCCTGCAACTGGCAAGGCTTCAAACCCTCAGCCTTAGCAGTGGTGACGGCAGCAACAGCACAAGCGCCCAGCGAGAGGTTGGGCAGCCAGCCCTGCTACAGAGAGCAGCCCTGCTACAGAGAGCAGCCCTGCTACAGAGAGCTGTGATGGGGCCCTGGGGAGGGGCACCCAGCAAACAGCGAGGCAGAGGGGGGCAGAGCCCTCTGCTCACTGCACAACCCACTTCCCCACACACCTTTCCATCACCAAAACCACAGCATATTGAAATCGCATTTTCTAAGGTAACAGATATCAGATCATGTCGCCTCACTTTGATTACTAGTGAAGCCTGTGAGTGATTTCAGCTTCTCCTGTCAAGCCTGTCTGTCTCAAAACCATAGCATTGCTACACATTTTGAAGGGGAAGAGGAATCCCTCTCTCCCTAGAGAGGGGAGCTCCTGCAAAGGAAAGGCTGCAGCTCTACCTGCCTGCTGGCTGGCCACACACACTTCCCCAAGCAGGAAATAGCCAGGGCACAGGGTGTCTCCAGCCCAGCTGATTTTTAGGGGATTTGGGACCGAAGTGAGGATAGCGAGGGATATTAAGAGCTATTGCATCAGAGGCAAGTATGAGTGAAATTGGACTTCACCAGACCTCTTGTTCACAGAGCAATTTGCCCCTTGCTTAGGTTACAGTTTATGCTAAGGGATTTCTCTTTTCTCAGTGGGTATCACAAGGTGTCAGCTCTGCTACCAGCAAAGTGGAGCAGCCCCAGGGTAATGGCACTGGCACCACACTGAGATGAATTTTGGTTTGGGTCCCAGTTTTACTTTTGGCATCCAGAAGCATTTGCTTGTTCGGTGTCCCCTTTTTACCCCCGGCAGGACAGCGCTGTCTCCCAGCAAGGGCTGCTCTGACAGCGCATGTGGCACAGGTCTCTGCTGTGCAGACCAAGGTAAGACCAGCAGAAACAACCTCTTAATTATCCAAAGCAAAAGCCCAAGAAAGTCATTAAAGGACAAACAACCCCATACCACTCAAGTCAAGTCCCTGTTGTCTACCTTAATGCACTGTTCCCCCACCACAGGGCACACTGCATCTGCTTGCTTTCAGGGTGTCACACATCCCTCCAGATGAAGTTTCCCCTCTCCAACTGCTCTGCCCAGGTGGGTGGAAGAGGAACAGGCCATGCTGCCTGCCACCCCCCCAGGCCAACTTTCCCTGCTTTTCCAGAAGGAGCTGCTCAGTGGAGGAACACTGCTAGATTTCTCCTACTTTTGAAATTGTTTTTTCCTTCCAGCTGATGATGACCTACATAATAAGCAGGTCACTGGAACATGAGAGATGTTTTCTGAGGCAGAGGAGAAAAGCCAAGCAGCTCCCCCGCTGCACGTGCTTCTGAGGACAAAGTGAAGCACTGTTTCTCAGGGGTCCCACTCAACAGCCTCCTTCATGCTCTTCCTGTCTGAAATCAGCAGGAGCTGCTGGGATCCCACTGGGGACACAATCAGACCCTGAGCAGAACATCAGGCTAGTAAAGGACCAGTTCCACGAGGGGCCAAGGGGAGCTTTGGGAACATAAACCTTCCTCATGTGAACAGTAAACGTGCCACATGGCCTTCCTCATGTGAACAGTAAACGTGCCACATGCAGCCCCTGTGCACTAGGCTGTGAGCCTGTGCAACAGCCTGGCTGCGTGAGATTCAGTCCATCAGGCAAGGCAAGCTCTCGTCAACAAGCAGCGAAGGGAGGGGAGGAGAGAGCAGGAAGATGTGAAGGGGACAACTCCCCACCATGATCCCTGTGGTGTAACCCCTCCCCAGACAAAGGAAGGATCTGGTTGTAGCAGGTCTGAAGACCACAGGAATATGAGACTGAGTCATTCCCAGCTGGAACAGTGCCCTACCTGAAAACCTGGCAGGCAAGAAGAAGGGTTAGAAGAGCTTGAACTCAATTTACTTCTCAAGCTCTAGTCATTTCTGCATCTTTATGGGAAGCATTCATAAAGGCTTGTTACAATAAAGTACAAACTGGAAATGAGAAGGATTTGAGTAGCCAAGGGAAGAGAGACCCTGGGATACCCCTTCAGCATCAGCATGGTTTAAGGCATGGCAGCACAAACTGGACTGTCTCACGATGTTTTCTCCAGCACCATCCTCTCTGATCTTGCAGCTGATCTTCCCCATCTTCAGCCTCCCCTCCCAAACAGGAGACAACACTGTGAAAGACGTGGGCCAGCATATGTAACCCCACACTGACTGGTGCACTGCAAGCAGGAAGCAGCCAGCTACCTCCCCAAGGGTAAGGCAAGAACCCATTAGAGAAGTGAATGTAACGTGATCTGGCCTGGAGCTCCGAGTCAGTCCCAGAAGGATATACGGAGCGAGTAACCAGAGCAGACGAGGGTAAGAAGCTCTCTCAAACAGCCTGATGGCTCAGAGAGCTCCAGTAACAATAGCGTGAGTCTGGTAACTAGGTCACAGTTATGATCCTTAATTAATCCTGAAGACGCTCCATCTGCCATGGGGAATGGGACAGATCAAGTAGCTCATTAAGCCCAGAAGCAGGCCAGGGGTAATGCCAGACCCCGGCCTAGTCCCCAGAGGTTGGGGTACAAAATCCTGTTTGGCAGCAGCTGCTTTGCCCAGCCTGCGCTCTGCCAAGCTTTTAGCCAGCAGATGCATCAGGCTCTCCCCATCTCCTCCAAAGAAGCGACGGCACCCTGGAGCCTGTTCACTAGCCGCTGCCCAAACCACGCTGACATAAACCATGAAACAGGAGAGAGACGGGGTTGAAAACAGCCCAGAGGGAGGCAAACATGGGGCTCCAGCAGAGGAGCCATACCAAATCCTGCTGGACAGCTAAGCCCTGGCTCCCTGCACTGTGCTTCGCCCACAACCCTGCTCTTCTCCCCCACACCCCTGTGTGCCAGGTTGTGCTACCCTGAGTCACTTCTTCCCTTGACTTCTCTGGGGGAAGCTAAGATATACCAGCTGCTCTGCATGCGCTGCCTCTGCTTGCACAGAGAGTTAATTAACATGCTGGGCTGGCAGTCACAGCCCTGAGACACAGGTGCTGCAAAGGGGCATCAAGGCCAGTGGAGAAAAGGGTCTGACGCTGCAGCTAACGCTAGGAGAGGTCGTATGCTGGCAGGGCCAGGTTGTTCTCTTGGCAGAAAGACCTGTCCCTAACCATGACAGCGGAGAGCCCACCTGGCAGCAGGTGGCAGAGACCATCTGGGGGCAAGGACATGGATGGCTGACACCTGGGAGAACAGTCTAGGTGCATTTTATCTGCCCTGGCCTCCACAGCTAGCTGTGTTTTGCATCTATGATCCCTACGAATGTCTTGATCTGCTTAAATCCACTAGTGACAGGGAGATAAGCTGAGATAATGTTGATTGAGTTTTCAAGCCCCACTTCTGCTACCTGAGCAATTAAATAGCAGCCACCAGCAGCAAAGACAGCAAAACCTAACAGGGCTTCTGAGGACTCAGCACAGAGCAGGAGCATAAAAAAAATAGCTGTTTCAAAGAAAGGATGTGTGACTAATAAACCCTAAACTGACAATTGTTGGGAGATGGTGGCAGCCTAGTACTAAAGCCGTGTCTCCAGGGACCCTTATTAAGGTGTCACTTGTGCTCACTACCACCCCCAAAGGCATTGTATTTAGCAACACGCACAACTGACAGCACACCAGGGAACAGACACGACTCCATACAATTAAACCAGAAAAAGCAGCAAGCAGAAAAGCCGCCAAGTAAACATAAAACAGTATTTCTACCCAAGGAAACTTGGAATAGCAGAGCAATCAAACTCCAGGCACATGCACTGTCACCATACACGTGCACTGTTCTCCCTCATCCAAGTGCAGCCGGGTGAGGGACTGCACCACTGCGAGATCACTCCATGAAAACTAGGTCACTGGCTATCAAGCCCAAGAGACAGCACAAGGACTTTGGGAAGGATGTACTGAAATCACTCCTTCCAATTAAAACATAAGCTTCAGAAGCAGCTCTAGTTTATTTGTTCCTGTAACTGGAGCTTTAAATCTCAATTACTTGCTCAAAATCTCACTGTCCTTCACAGTAAATATATCTTGAAGGGTTTTTGCTATGGTGTGTTGCAAAAACCAAGCTGAGGCAAACATACACATGTTATCTCCTTTCTGAGCAGCAGTACAGGGAGCACAGGTCCCAAAGGCTCACAAGGGAATCCAGAGCTTGGCCCCTTCACCCACCCGCAGAAGAGCAGCACACTTGTTTGCTGTGCCAAGCACCAACCTCCTCTCTCCCTCCTCCAGCCAAAGTGCAAGACCCAGCGCCAGGCAAGCCCTGGCGACCCTCCTGGATTTCAGCACTAGGTAGCACAGGATGCAGGGGGCTTGCACACCTTCGCATACAAGAGTTGTGGGCCCCTGTTCTGTGGCTGAAGTGGTGGTTGCCCCCTCCCTGGTTCTCCACTCTCCACTTCAGGGCCACACTCCTGCTGCAGGCTGGACAGGATGAACGTCTGCTTGCTACCTTAGAGCCTGGCCTAGTAAGGGTGTGTTGCCCAGCATGGCTTCTGTCCCCAAAACTACTTCTTCCAAGACATCCTTGCCTCACAAAATGGAGCTTGGCAGAAAAGCCCTGCCACACACACACACCAGACACAGAGATTGCACAGCATACTCCATCAGAGGCAGATTTAACCTTTAAGTAGTGAATGGGCTGGGGGAAAATGTGGCAAGGCAACCCAACCACCTATCTACTTGTTAAACACTGAAATAATACATGCCAGCTGGGCTGTATTTGCAGACTTTGAAGTGCCAGACAATAGAAATACATAACTGTCATCAGGGCATTTGAGGAAACAGTTCAGCCACTGCTTAAACCCGAGCATCCCAGCAGTAGTAGCCTTGTGCAGTGGAGTTCATCTGCAAGTTTGCTGGTGCTACTGATGGCTGAAGAGAATCAGTTACCCTTCACCCCAAATTACCTCTCCACACATTCTCACATGGCTCAGTACTTTCTCCCTATGTGATCAATCATCCCTTATCAGTGCTAAAAGAGGGGTGTCTCAGGAGAGTCTCCTGTCCTAACATCGATTTTTCTTTTTTTAATTAACACATCATCAAATTTCACACTAGAAACAAGATGCGACTTTTTGAGAACATGAACTCTAAATTGCTTTTTCAAGTCAAACTTGGAAGCAGAGACTTGTCAAGACTAGAGGTCTTTAAAGACTGGAAGTACTTAAAAAACCCCAAACCATCACAACTACACTCTAGTTCTCCTAGGAGCTTGTGGGATGGCTGCAGGAATTTTGGGGCAAAGTGCTGCAACTTGCAAATCTGAGGAGACTAGATTTTCTAATGTATATAAAAGTTCCATATGATTAGCAGAGCTCTACATAAAACCACAGCACACAGGTCAATCATGTGATCTGTCACTAGTGCTAAGCCAGTGATAACCCTCTACTCTCCCTTGGTTTGCTCTTACAATCAATTTGACACGAGAAACCAGGCATGGAAGTAAATGACTTAACCTTGGGTTTGTATTTTTGTCATTTCAGTCTTAATTTCTCAGCTGATCCCTTTCAATATTTTTGTTATGCAATGTTTGTGCTGCCATCTCTTTCTAGGACTGATTCCTAGAATCAGCTTTTATCTTCTTCACCCAATGCTGAGACAATGTACATTTCCAAGAGAAACCATGTGTATCTTGCTTGATTAAGAGGAGGGATTCCTGAAAGAAGACACTAGATACTCCAGGTTCTTTACCACATCTCCTGGAGATACAAGAACAACCCATTAAACCTTTTCCCACCATTACCACTGCCCCAAGCCAACACTTGATGAGACTAGGTTTGCTCCGCACACCAAGTCAGAGACAGCTTGCTCCTTTGAGTCCTCTAGCCCCGTAGATCTCAGCTGGAATGGTGTTCAAAGCAGCTGCAAAACCATCAGGTCAAATAAACTACATGCAGAAAAGGCTGCCAGCAGGGTCACGGCACCCCAAGAAACCTCCCCTCCCAGCTGTCCTGGCTGGCCCTCACTTGCACTCCTCCTGGTACCGCCTGTGCTGCTTGGCAGGCAGAGTGGCCCAGGAGCCTTGAAAGCAGAACCCAGAGCCTTGCGTGACTTAGGCTGTTTGTAAGACAGCACAAACAGAGCACTTGCCAGCTTTTTGAAGAGTTCAGTACAAAGGCAAACAAGGGATGGAAGCTTCATATGCTCCAATAACCTGAATATGTCACAGAGTTTCTCTAGTCTGCAGCTCCCAAACTCAGATTGGAGATACGTGCTCATTTCCTCCCATAATATTTCATCACTGGCCCCTTCTTCCCTACTGCTGACACTCTTCTCATTTTAATACCTTATCACCACCCTTTAATTTTATCTATAATCTTTAGAGCATGAGGAGGAATAATACGTCTTGCACCTCAAAGGTTAAGCAACAAGAGCTATTGCAAAATAGCACAGCAAAGCTGATGGGCCCGACGCACCAACGCTTACAGTGGGAGATGGAAAGACTTGCAGAGGAAGAAGCTGGACACCAAGAAGGCTGTAGCTCATCCTTACAGCCTTCTGCTGTGACACACAGGCTATGGTGTTACACAGCCTCTCCTCCCACTCACAGGAGTGGGTTTAGCCCTGTGATGTTTCATACCCCCTGTTGCCAAACATTTTCATGCTATTTTTGTGTCTGGAACATCTCCACTTAGATGCGAGGCATCCTTCTGCTCTGCTGCTTGGCCACTTCCTTCTCAGCCCTTTAGACTGTTTCTTTTAAGGAGCTAATTCCAATTGACTATACAACGATAGCAATTAATATTAACTATAACAACTAATTCTTTAACTATAGAGTTTCCCTGACCATTAATGGAAACAATAAAAGATCAAAACTGCTCTACACTTCTGCTTATTGCTTGCTTTCTCCAGAACAGTTCTTTAAGACTGTCTCAAGACCAGCAATATGTAATGCTATGGAATAGCTGGATAAGAAGAAAAGCCACCCCAGTAACAGAAGAGTCATGTTGCCTCACTGGGTGCTCATTCATGGGATAACACCCACACGGGAAGTTCCATCCTGGGTCTAGCCAGGAGGGGGATTTTCCCCCACCTTCTCATGTCATCAGCAGTTATTTCATTCTGAAATACTACTTCTCCTTACTTCACTAAAATCTCACTCCTTGTAGAAGAAATTAAAATACCAGATGCATAAGAGAAGAAGCTGCTTCTGCTGAAACAAACCACAACAACTAGCCTTGCTTGTAGGTGTACTGTACCTACAATAGACACTTTAAGGTGACAGCCTTTTGAAATCCCATCATTTTCATTCACCCAAAGGAGATCAGAGACTATTAGGATTTCACAGGATCCCTTTATCCCTATTTCCATGCTGAAAAGGCAATCTTATTTCTATTACTACACCTGGGAAAAGAAAGCATGTGCATCTGTAGGAAACAGTACTGATTAAAAACCTGTCTAGTCAGGAAATCTCCATTTTGACAAAAAACTAACATCCATTTATAGCAAGGATTTAACTGACCATGTCAAACTGAGTCTGGGGTGACTGGGGAGGAGTGAGGGCACTTGAACATGCTACTGCCTTGTAAGGTGTCTGTGGCAGGCCCATGGGGCACGTATACAATTCAGAGAGATGGGGGGGTCGTTATGATTTAACCCCAGTAGGCAGCTAATCCCCACACAGCCACTC
>KL268974.1:10323-36538 GCA_000699545.1 Podiceps cristatus | reverse complement strand
ATCTTCTCTTACAGCGGGAGGGGTTTTACCAAAGGTGCATATATCACGGATCCTGGATTTGACGATGAGTTGATTGTAAAATTTCTTCTAAATTAGAATATTCACTCTATTTTTATTAAATAGACTGAATAAGACTCTCAAGCTATAGAAAAGCAGTATGTGCTTTCAAGACAATGGAGATACATCCTGTTTTTCTTCAATAGGGCGGAGACCCCTATGCTTTCTGCTCTGTTGTGTCAGTATTTAACAGTCCACACATTGTACAGCAGCTTCTTGAAAGCCACATTTGCAAAATACAGCGACCACCTGCTCTATATCAGCCTGATAAAAACATGGAGAGCTAAGTCCATAGCTGTTGAAAATGTGTATAATTCTAGTGAAACTAATGCAATAAAAGATTTCTGCTGATAGGCCCAGGGTATTGAATGCTTTCTAAATAGTATGCAAATAAAGCCTTATGATAAAGTTATATGACCTAATAAAAAGTACTGCACAACAGTACAAGTGATAGTGTGATAGTTAGAGGCAAAAGAAAGTGCAAAATGATGGGTATGCATTTAATGTTTACAATCTATTAGATACTGTAATTACTGTAATTATATACTCTCCTCGATATTGTATTCTGTGTGATAGCCAAGCACCATTCAATAGCATATTTATGTAACAGCCTTCTCTACAGCAAAAACAACTTCATGCTTTGAATAAACCTGGAAGCTAGAATCTTATCAACAAGACAAGTGAAACTCTAAAACTGCAACAACAGAAAGACTGTACAGTTGTTTTCTGTATTCAAAAATCAATGACCTTCAAACTCCTCATTGCTTTACATTAGCTGTGAGATTTTAGGTCTGCTGGTGCTTTTAGTGTTCTCAGCTCTGATAAGTACCATGTTAAACTAGTCCTGAGATCAAGATTTTAACTATTTTCTTGCTTGTGTGTTTGGTTTTGCTTCAGAAACTGTTATGAAGTAGGTGGGGAAAACTGTTAAACATAGGCCATACACTGATATGAAGTAATCAACATAGCATAGTGAATATTGCCACATTTCTATGACTAGAATTTACCTGAAATTGTTTAGATATGTGGGATGCAAAGAGATACAACATTTCTTCTCAAAAGAGTTTTTGCTTGGCAGTAGAATATAGGATTGCACTTCTAATCTGATCTGAAATCAATGGAAGTATTTCAGAAGGCTTTCTATAAGGCCCTCAACTAACTCCATTTTCAGTGACTGAAAGTGTATTGTTTAGAGGGTTTATAGTCTGTCCCCTCTTTCCTAAAACTCAGCAGAGAGGACTAACTATTCTAAGTAAAAAATTGTACCTTGCCAAAGGACAGGAAACCTATACTGAAATGTAGACCTCTATCACAATCCTACATAACTACAGTGTGATTTATTCTCTAGCTTTATCTTTTAAGAATCCAAAATTCAACATGCCTGATAATGAGTTGGTGTAAATATCACTCTCCTGTTGAAAATTTAGACTAGAAAATCACAAAAGCCACAGAAACTTCCCTACTAATGTACCAGTTTTAACATATTACTTCTCAAAAACATACACAGGAAAAGACAGAGAACATGCCTGAACTAACTCCTGGCCTTGTATCTCAAATGTCTTCTTTCATTGCAGAAAAATTATGTTCAATTCCTGTATCAACATCCAGAGATATGAAAAAAGCAAATGATTCAACAAGGTGATTCAACAAGAGCCACTCAAATGACACACTTCTCAAAACAGCCTTACAAACTAAAGAGCTTCATTGGTTAATTTATCTAGGAGGTATTTTAACTACAGACTACAGGGATCTATACAAAGAAAGAAGGCAAAGGATCATTTAATTTGTCAGATTAAAGTGTAAATATATCAAATGCTTACAAATTATAATTTGACAAAGTTAACCTAATGAATATAGGTTAGTACTCAGAACAGATGGTGGGCATATTATAGTGTTACAACCCACTCCCTTATTCTGAAAGGGTACTTTGGGTCATCCACAAGTTCTAGCCTTGAAGCAGGAACTGGGTTCACGTATGGCTTTATACAAATTTAAAGACTACTACCTATTCATCTATAAATCCACTTTGATTGACAATGTAAGTACTATTACCAATGAAATATAGAAATTTTGGTTTTATTGCCAGCATTATAAAGAAAACACTTCAGTAGTATATAACATAAAGAAAATCTGGAAACAAAGAGGGATAAATTCACCATCAATTTTAGCAATAAAAATGTTATACAACTACTAAAGATATCGTTCTTTCCTTGAAAAGTGCCAATTTGCAAAACATTTGAAAACATGCCATGATTTCTTTTTAGTTGAAAGCCTTTTGTAAAAGATGATTAGCTGCAGCATTAAATCACTATATATGTGAATGTAAAATCTCCCATATGGCACAAAGTGCAAGTTTAGAGAGTATGATGAGCTCTCTGCCAAATGTCATTCAAATTGACACTAAAATCAGTGCTGATCATCATATTAAGCTCAAGATATTTATGTGTCAAATCCAGCCCTAAGGACTTGTCATAGGAACTGATCAAAATCATTATTATGTTAGTACTTTAAAATTGTTTAAGAGAGGGTTTTAAAAATAAATAAATAAATAGAACCTAGCATAAGCATGTCTTGTAAACTAGCCACTCTATTATACATCTGAATGCTTGATTTGCCACTTTCTGCTTCATTGATCAAGTCAATAATACAGTGTTTTGGGTTTTTTACTTCTGTGATTGGATTACCTAAGCGTGAACTACTTTGAAAGAAGTGAAAAATAAATGGATAATTTACCTGAGCTTTTCTCTCATGAAGATAAAATGAAGGCAACTTGCAAGATAGAGATGCCTGAGTGATACAATGAGAGGAGAAAAACAGAACCTGAGAAATTTATAACACTTAAGTCTAGTCTTTCTCTTCGTCAAGAAAGCCTGATGACTATTCAAAAATACATAGGTTCTTTCTTGATCAAAACAAAAAAAGACACAAAAAATGTCTTTCTTGACAATCAATGCTGTCTTATCAGGGGGCGGGGGCACAGAAAGATAAAGTCTTTGAAACAAAAAATTGAAACTTCCTGGATCACAAAGTCAAAATGGACCATTTCAATCTTTTTGACACTCCAATCTTTTTTTCCTCCAAATGAAATTTTAAGTCAAGATGTTTAAAATAGCGCTAAAACAAATTACTGGAAACCAAAATATTGTCTCAAATATCTACATTTTGACTAAACTACAGAGAAAAATTGGAGTGGGAGGAGTAAGATTTGGATAGCACCTGCCTCTGTACTTCTTCCAACTCATTTCACATACCCAGTCCCCAAGATAAAAAAGAATTATTTTCTGTCACATTGTTGCCTCAATAATTAGAGCAGTAGATGCATATGAAATGCTTACTTTATTGGCAAATAAAAGCTTTTGAATTAATAAAAACTAATCCTTGAATACTGGTGTCACAATCACAAGACACTCTATAAAACATTCAGAGAACATTTTTCACATGGAATAATGACTGGAAAACAGCTGTTATTGAAGCTTTCCATATGGTAGTCTCATATATTGATATAAAATTAAATGAGTATTTATCATGATATAATCTATATATATTTCATTTGCCAACAGTTTTTGTTATGTAAGAAAGAGAAATTTAGTTTCAGATTTTTTTAATAGTTCTTCAGTTTCCTTTGTCAATTCCCTGATCTGAATGTCTTCTTCCTCACATGCTCCCAAATTTTTGATAATTCTTAAAACACAAAGAACACCTCTGAGCCTCTAGTTTGCTTACTAAGCATATTTCTGATAAATCATCAAATTTATGTATAATCCACATATTTTAGTCCCAATTGTGCTCATCTTCTTTTCTTTTAGTTGAAAAAAAGAGAATCATTGACAAGTGTATTCTTAGCTTCCAAGCCTATAGCATGAAATATATAACGTATATAGTTCAGAGCATATATTTACCTATGATACCTGGCTGATTCTGTATGATTCATCTGAAATACTCACCATGGAATCACAGACCATAACAAGAGATCTCTAGAAGCAGTTTGTAGGAGCCAAGAGTCAAGGAGATGATTAAAGAACTGGGATGGCAGAGTCTTAATAGAAAAAAAAAAAAAAAAAAAAAGGTAGCATTTCAGGGACTTGCATACCACCTCTAAAAAAAAAGCTTAGTTGGAGGTTTTTTCCAATTATTGTGCATGTGGAGTGGTAAGGCTGTAGTATTTGGCCAGATACACATGGTAGTAGGGTAAACACTTAAAGGTACTCACTAGTATGTGTCTGCACTATTTTAAGTGTATTCCTAATGGACGCTCTGATGAAGATTGTTCAGTAATTCTTAATAATTTAAAGAGACTATTAGGTAAAGAAGGAAAAGCTGAAGAAAAATAATAACAGCTTAAAAGAGTAACGTGTTATATATTCTACATGTTCCACGTTCTTCATTGTTTCAGAGAAAAGCTCTCATCAGTAGAGGTGTAGATCTTTCTAGTAAAATCATTCCATTTAAATTGTTTATAAATTAGCATAGAGTAATCCTTTTATGGCTCACAGTATACATTTGTAAAGCAACATTTACTTCACTCTATCAGATAAGTTCCACAAACTTTTCTTGATTAAAACTGTACTTTTGACTGCTGCAAAAAATCAATGATCTCTTTTATCTAAGAGTTTACTTATGTTTTTTTACAATGTTTACTTTTGACTGTCATTACCTCTGCAGCTGGCTGGTTAAATGGTATATCTCAAAAACATGATCCAACACTACAGCCTTTTACACAGAAGATGAAGTTTGCATTTGGCAGTCTCCTTATTTTTTTCATCTCATGGGGACTGCTCATTATCCATACTTTTTAAAATGAGTATTAGATACTTGTACTAAAACTGAGACATCATGAAATTGTCCATTGATTTCTGTGGTTTGAGCTTCCATGACCCAATCTGGAAATGTGCATATCAACACATGGTACATGTTCCTTGAGCTACCACATCCTTTGCATCACTAGCAATCTCACTGCACAAATCCCTTCTGCACATAAGACCACATAATATGCTCACACACAACTCAATTCACAGCTATCTGTTTGCAAAACCTGTTATTTGAGGTGTGGCCATCAGTTTTTACCTTAAAATCTTTCCCTGAATGATGAGAGACACTGTACTCCATAAATGACATCATAAGACAGCTCCAAACTAAGACAATTACACTTAGGTGCCTACCTGCCCTTCTCTAGCTCTGATTATAGTCAACAGAGATATCTAATCAATACACGCAGCGCTGCCTCAAGAGCACTTTCAGCTCAGGCCTGAGATGCCTCATGCCGGAGATATCTACCAGCATCTGCTAGGATTTCTCACCTAACTCATACATCACTGTCCACATGTAGATATTTAAATTTAAATCTTTTAAACTGAATAAGATCTTCATAATATGAATTCAGCAGTCTTAGTTCATATCATTGTATTCTGTAACCAAAATCATCCTCTGTTTGCTACACCGCCTCTGCCCAATGGAGACCCAGTCAATAGCGTTTTGCTTCACATCTGGTCTGGACCTCTTCTACAATTACTTCCAGAACATACTGACTTTTCTGACTCAACCAGTCAAGAGCACTGTACCTCTCAGTATAAGCAGAAGAGAAGATTTATGTGCTAGAAATAAAATGACGTAACTGCTTTCACCTATCTTTAATGTTTGCACATTCTTTGTAGTGATCATCTACATATTGCTGTCAGTTCTTGCCACCTATATGAGGCATTTAACAGCAAATGACAGAAAGAGAGCTAAACAGCAATGCTAAGTAGGGCATAAGATCACAGACAGTTTTCCTGGCTTTTGCCCAAGTGCTTCATGACTTTACGTTTGCCTGGGTTCTGAGTAACTATCAAGATGCTACATAGCCAGGCATACTTCATGTCAAGCCTTGTGAGAACCCTGGAGCACTGATCCCTCTGTAAAAGGGGGCTGGCACATCACCAAAGTAGATCACATGAGACACTGCTCTGCTGAGATCAGTTAGAATTAGAAGAATGACAGTTTATCATAATATTTCACATTTTTGTTCACTTTCACCAGTTCTTTCATAGTTCTGGGTCTGAGTGGCTCCTAATCAGCAGAGGAGACATCAGATATCAAGTGCTAGACTACCTTCTCTGCCCCCTCCAAAGAATTAAAGTTGTGTCTGATGACAATGATCTATTGAGCCTTACCAAGGTGACAGAAAATGCAAAGGGTGGGCCTAATCACAGAAGTCTTGAACAACAATATAGCTTTTGCATTTTAGGCAAAAGCTTCCTATGACTGCCAGTACTTACATACACATATACTTACTCTGCTGACTCAAATGAATCCATTTTGCTTTTCATTCTCGCTAGTCCTATAAAGCCAACTATACCATGAGAAAAATAGGTTCTGTTCTTTGCTTAGTTGCATTTAAGCTGGTTTACCAGCTCCAATCTCATACTCTGTTCTCTGTTCAGGAGCTGGCAGTCAAAAGATATGTACTTTCAGCTGTAAACTGAGCACATTAGCATGGAAATTCCATGGAACAAAGCACAGAACTCACACCACGATAATTTTACAGAGCCTCCTTTCAGAGCAGAATCCCTTCATTTTATACTGGCCCACCCAGTGTCACAAACTAACACAAAACTCTAGCTGACTAGGAATGACTTCTGGAGATCTGGAGAGAATTAAAGAGACACCAAAGATCCCATTTGTAATGAGATTTTAATTCAGTCCAGGCCATACAAAGGAAGGAAAAAGGACCTTTAGCAATTTACTCCAGTTACTCACAGATGCAAGGCAAATGAGTAGAAGGCCAATCCAGGGAGTTATTGAGAACATGTTATTCCCATTGAATCACTGAGCATCAGAACATTGAAGAGCATTCTCTACTGATTTTTCCTCATTGCCCTGAGAAAAATGTGATCTGCCAAGAAACATCTCTTTAAAAATAGTAATGAAATATCCTGAATGACTTGCATTAGTGTTTATGTTGTCTGTTGCGGTTTGATTTTGCAACAATCTGTAAATAGGAGCTTTTATTAACAGCAGTAGACTCAGATTTTATCAGTTGCCCATCACCACATCTCCTCCTGCAGCCCCGTGTTACATCAATGCTTTTCCCTTTTTTTCCTTTCTGAAATGTAGCAAGACTAGATACATATTTGAACTAAAATGTATTTGAGATAAATGATACCAAAACTCAAGAAAGCATACACTCATCTGAAAAACTGTTGAAAAGGTAATTTGAAATCCTCTCCCAAACTTTGAAGATATTACAAAACCTTCTGCATAAAGCACAAAGGATTTCTAGAAATGCAATACATAAATTTAAGCTGCTTTTAAGCAGCATATGCTCCTTGTCTGAAACAATTATATTCCTGGGCCTTATTTCTAGTTACAGACCCAGTGCTTAGTGGCAAAAGTAGAAAAGGGATCACAGTGAGAGTCAAAATGTTGTTTAAAATGTAGTAGAAGAAGGAAGAAAATCTATATTTTGTCACTTAAGAAATATTACCTGACTACTGTCCTTACTTTCTCCTCCTGACGTTGCTTGTTCATGACTTCATGCCCCCATTCACAGATTATTTCCTATACAGTATGATGTTCCTGAATCTGTTCTGGATCAAAGCAGAAGCAAAGGTTCAGGACACAGAAGTAAGGTTAGTGACCAATACAAAACATTATCATATTTCATGTATTTCTTGTGAACCATTAAACTGTTTTCCCATAAAGTCATAAATGATGTTAAAAAATTGCTTTTAACCTACAAGGTCCTTCATGGATACAGCTCATCTTATTTGACTGATCTCTATTCCCCTTGAGTTCCATTTCAGACTCTGAGTATCTATGAAACTAGTTGCCAAGATGCTTGTAGACATACTCTGACTTTTATAACTGGGAATTCAATACTGAATAGGAAAGGCATATTCCAATTTACCAGTTGTCCATTTAGCTAGTGCAGTAGCAGATATGTATATCAGATGCACACCTTCCAAACTCCATCATGCAGTCTCCTAGCCACAGCTTAGACACTTAATGCATTATCAAAGCCTTTACTAATTATTCCCTCAAGAATCTTGAATACTCTGTTCAGTACCTTCCTCTCTACCTCTCTGACTTTATCAAAGCTAGGATTAGCACATCCCACTTTCTGTTGTTTACATCAAGCTTCTTTAATCTCTCAATAAAATTCTTCCTTTGAAATACACCTGTTTCAGGAGGAAGTAGATATGAACATCACTGTGTTCTCAGGAGCTAAGGTATGACCATACTTTCACAGACCTTACAGAAATGTTTTTGAATAACAAATCTCAACAACATAACTCGCAACAATTAAGAACTCGGCCCCAAAATGAAGTAAATTTCTGTGTAATGCCTTAAAATTTCCCATTTATTTACAATTTCCAGTTGCAGTCCCAGAATTCAGTAACAAAGGGGTTGTAATGAGGTCCCAAATACTGTTTGAAAAATGTTAGAATCAGGGAGAGAAACTATTTATTATTTTTTAGTAATTGGTTATTTTTTGCTTTAAAAAATAATTATTTCATAAATAGTAGAAATAACTTCATTTATGAAAATGAAATATACTAGATCTATATCCATGCTGTGTCAGCAACCTAAAAGGCAAAATCCATTCCTAATCTAGATTCAGACATGAGGTTTCCTTGCCACTTCCAATCTGCTGTTACCACAGCCCAGTTTTACAAAGAAAGTCTAAGTAGACTCCTATGTTAATTATGTGGTCCCTCTCCCATCATGTATTTACCACATGCATAATGTAGAAGTGAACTCAAGTGTTTGTTATCAAGCAGTGGATATATGTGTATCCAGGGCCTCAACGATAGACTCTTACCTAGGTTTCACCCTTAGCTATCATTGGGCAAAAGTTTCTCATTTCCAAGGAGGTGTTACGAAAACAACAAAGGAAAAATGAGAAAGTTGGCAAAAATATAGTAATATTATGTAAGTTGTTAACACAGATAATGTAATTAAAACAATAGAAAGCTTTTCATCACCATCAAGTTAAACATTTCCTTAATACATAATGGGTGAGAGGTTGTAACATCCCACAGATGATCTAGAGGAATATTTTGTTCCAAGATGAGAAATACAATCGTTTGGAGCATCCATCATTTTCAAGACACACGAGGAATCCAAACCACAGAAAAGTGCTGTACTGTGCCCTGGTGGACAAATGCAAATAATTCATTTCTATTCAGTTCAGTTCAAACAGCCTATGTAAGGAATTTACCCTTTTGTTTAGTGTGAATTGAATATAAAAAGATCACAAAATTCCAGTCTTTAAAATTTGCATTCATACATTAGTTCAGAGTGGGTTTTTTTACCTTAACAATTGCATATAATTTACCTGGGGCATCTGCAATTCTGTGTTGCTTAACTGATTGTCACAAGGTTGAGGATAGGGGGGATTCTGCTCACTCTTTAGATGATATTCTTATTCATTTCTCTGTAAATAAAGAGACATTTTCTTTCAATCAGAATGACCCTTACTGTAAAATGCAAGTAGAGTAGGAAGAATGATGAGACCACAAATAAGTAACTGGCAGAAGGGCAGGCCAGGAAGACTTTAAAGAAGGCTTTGTCTAATATACTGAATTTTGGCAAAATGAAAGCTACCAGTAAAAATTTAAAGTTCTCTCCTATGTAGAAGTGAAACAGATGCAGCATCTCAGGAAATAACACAGAGGAACTCTATGGTCTACTTATTGCTCATAGATATTTACTGGTTTCTGGGTCTGAAGGTACTTTCATGTTCTTGTTCATCATTCAGCCATATAAAGTTTGCACTTCTTTTTCAAAGGAAAATTTCTTAGATAATGTGCAACACTTTTTGCCAATACAATCATGAAGGTTTTGGTAATATAACTATTACCATTACCCCTCAATGCATTTAGTCAGAACTACTGCACCACACTGGATGAAGCTAATAGCTCCAGTTCCTGCACTGCGCAGTGCAGACATACACTTCATGTCTTACATCATCTTTTGGGGAAACTTGCTTTCCAACCACAACAGCATCAAACCAGTAGATCTTCTTTAAAGGGTAATTTTCAGGATCTATAGTGCACGACGTGCATCATCCTCAGAGAGACCAGCTTCAAGACCTTAAGATGTAGGTACTTCAGTATCATTGAAGAGAAACTGTCTCACATCAGTATAAGAATCAATAAGACAATAACACAGCCAGATCATTTACAATACCAAGAGACATGCTGACTGTGATGTCCAATTTGTTTCACTGGAAGGAGCTGTCATGGCTATATCGAAACTGGAACAAATAGTGTGTATTTCAGTGTCAGGCTTACTACAAGTATGAAAGACATTATTTTAAGTCAATGCCTTTTGACTAAAAGGTGGTTAAGAAACTTAGTGACTGCAAACACCTCCTTTTGCTTTTAGAATTCTGTCTTCATTGCTTGATGCATATTAATTCATTGAGAAGTCCAGATGGTCACTATCCACTTGGATAAGTCAGCTCACAAAAATTTTAAAATCTATTTTGAAATACCAGATGGACTATTTTGTTGTTGAAAAGCAAGCCAATTTGGGGATTTCTTAGGAAGAGAAATTAATCCTTTCCCTCAATAGGGAAAAAGAGATAAACACATTAATATTTTGGGAACCAAAATCAGCACATGAAAGTGTGGGTCCTTTTATCCTGTATAGGTTGTTTTTGTTATTTGACTGTATACTTGAAAGTGAAGGTAAGGTCTACTATAGACAAAACCATCATTATATTTTTGTCTGATTGAAAACCTAACTGAGTTCAAGATAGAGTTGCTACTCACTTACTCATGTGAGTAGATTGAACTGTTTTACTTGTCTCTGTTTAATTCTCTAAATATCACCCTTCTTGCTACTTCTGTTTGGTTTTGGGTCTATTTCTTAGGTGGATCGTCTCATGAAAGTCAATGTTTGTTGGATGGACGGGGATTTTGCAATTTTGGGACCATTTCCTGTTACAAGATTTACAGCTGGCAGAGAAAATAGCTATGTTTCATCTTAAATTGTACTTGGTATTGAAAGAAACTGCTCAATTATTAGCAGTATAACTTTAAGACTTCAAGCCACAGACTGGTAATTTTGATAATGGAATTTAATGGAGTAAGAAGGAAAGTCTTGCGGGTTTAATGAAATGTGTCTGTATAAGACTTAACTTGATATAAAACATTTTAAATTGTACATTAAAAAACATTGCCTTTACGCCACTAGAATAGAAACACTGTATAAACACCCCTTCAAAATGTTCTTTTTTCTGCCTTTTAAATAAGAGCTGTTTCAAGTTGTAAGTGCCTGCCAAAGAAAAGGCCACTTCTCTAGTGGGCAGATATTCACAAAACATAAAGTCCTAATAAAAGAAAAAAAGATGAAGTTTCTTTCTGAAAGCTGAGAAACTGTTAATTGTGACAGTAAAAGAAGGGGGGTGGGGGGAAGAAAAAAAAAGAAATCATTTGTTGTACATTTCCTGGTCAGTTTTTTCTTCTTTTTAATGTACAAGCAATAATGTCATTGATGTCTGTCACTTTTTATAGTGAATTCAAACTTTCTGATGATTTAACTTTCTCTATGTATGTGTATCCTCAGCAGAGGCCTGAAGCAAAGCACAGGTGATGTAATGGCTTGGCAGTGCTTCAGAAGGGCTAGCCAGCAGTTCAATACTTAGATGCTTGTATCATTATGAAATGCATAGTCAAACTAAAATCATACCCATTCCAGAAGATTACTGTTTCAAGAAATTATTATTTCTATTTGCTTCTTACTGTCTTTACTGGTTTTTTCCAAATTATTATTGTTTAGCAACCTCAGAATCTCAAACAGAATGAAAAGCCAGAATAGTAACTGATGGTAAAATTTTCTTGGTTTGTTTTTATCAGGTGTAATAATATTTGTCAGTATTGGAAAAACTGTGAGCTATAATGAGATTATATTTATAAAAAAAAGCTAATTTTGCCACTTATTTGAATTTACTCTTTGGACTTTGCACTACTGTGAATGTCTTCAATGACCACATCAAAATGAAGCCAGAGGGTAGGAGGAGACTCCAGAAGTATTTGCTTGATTATTTTAAATAAAAAGTAGAAAGTAGAAAATTTGCCTTCATTCATTTTCAGGTTTTACATCTTCTAGGTCTATATGAGCCAAAGTCTGCAGTTTATGGTCAGCAGTCCTTCCTACATGTTAGATTCACTGGTTGGTAATCACAAAAACCATCTGCACCCATTTTAAAATTTTACAAGGCAGAGGGTAAAATGATGGCATTTAGAAAGTATTTTACCTTTTTCTCATTGCGTGTGGTATCAATCTGGACACTATTTAGGTAAGATGACATTACTCCTCTACCAAGCTTTTTCTGAAAAACAAACAGAAAAGTTATTTCCCCAGAACATACTGTATGTTTTTTTCACTATTTGATAGAAATGGCTTAAACAACAAAAACCACAAACAAACAAAAAAAAAAAAAAAAAAAAAAAAAGAGAGAGAAAGTGTATAGTCTAGATTCTGCTTTCAACGTGTAGCATGCTAGAAAGCTCTAGAAGTGCTTGAGTGTGAATACAAAGTCAATGAGATCAAATCTAGTTGACTTAAAATCTTTTTGCAGCAGAAGAAACACACATCAGCAACTGCTACTATCATTAAGTCCATTTTGTTGTCTCCATTGGTTTTCAAAAGCCACATTCAAGAATGTCTAATGTCCTAAAACATTTTTTGTCTTTAACCACTGTTAGTATGTGCAGAAGCAGCAGCATCTGCATATCTGACAGTATGTCTGTAAATTTAGGCCTGAAACTTCAGCTCAGTGACTTATGCACCAGAAAACTGCCACTAATAATGTCACATAAAGCAACACTGCTCTTTTTATTTATTGTATTCAGGATGTTTTATGCTGATCCCATTATATGTTCCATCATCAATACTTGCTCCCAAATCAGCAGCTTGAACATAAAATTAATATTAAAATATCTTTGCTTATCTGTATATATTATGGTCTCAAATAAATCTTTCTGTCTCTTAGTGAGGAATAGAAGGGAACACAGGCATAACTAGTATCAGGTGGATGTACTCATCCTACAACAAAGAAAAGAAAGAATCCTTCCTCTTATTATTGAATCTGGGAAAACATGATACAGCTTGCTTGTCCACAAGTTTATGCTGACCAAAACCAACACAATAGAGGGGCATTGCACACTGTATGCAGACAGCATTGAGGAGCAGGAAATCATGAATAAATGCAAGTGCAAATATACAGCATACAGATTCTGTATTGATACAAATGTTATAAGTGCATCAGTACTGCAATTGAGACCTAATCTATGCTTTCTTCACAAACATCTAGAACATAGTTATGACAGAGGCAACACATCTCTGGCCTGCCACTGGAATATTCCATGAATATATTGTGATCACCCATTCTAAAAACTATAGGTTGTCTGGAAGCACCTTTAACTAACATCTGTCCCGGAGGCAGCCCTGTGTCAGTTTTGTGATAACTTTTCTTGTATAAGAGCACAAGAAGCCAACTTAATTGCAAAAAAGAACCAAGCCCTAGAGGTTTAAATGTGAAGAATTAAGTTACTTTTTCTCAGTACACTAATCCCAACACAGAAGAAAGTAAACCTGTCCTATGCTACATGGCTCTCAATAGTGCAAAAAGCACTTTATTTCCATACACAGCTTGTTTTACAGATAAACCCTATGCTCTAATCTAAGTCAATGAGAAAAGTAACCTTTTTCTTTACATGAACAATTCCTTGAGAAAGCCAATACGTGCTAAAAATATCTTGTTTGCATATCTGAAGCTGGATCAGCTCATCTGTAAGCCTCTAGGCACCCTTAATCTCAATTAAAAAGTACAATTGTTACTTTAGCTCTGACAAATCCTACAGAGTGCCAGCATGCTGTAACTAATGTAAAACAGTTTTCTTTCTCTCCGCTTTCTACTTGTCACTCTCATAACTCTCCTGTCACTTCAAAGTCTAAAAAGGTTAGTAGGGTTTTGCCATATGTTCCCATGGGAACATAAGGATCCATGTAGAAGAGAGAATCCTGCACTGAAGACTCTCATGGAAAGTACACACACCTCTGGTTCAGTTTCAAAAGCGTGTCAATAGTGTCAACATTTACTTGGTGTAGACTTTTACATTTTCTTTGTTTTTATAGGTTTGTTAGGAAGTTTTCTCTCTTTTTACCATTGTCACATATACTTTTCCTTCTTATATATGCAGTCTTCTTTTTTACACAATAAATTGTTTTACAAGTGTGACATGTCCAAGATCGCAAGAAACTTGTTGAACATTTTAGAAACTGAAATTTTTCAGATAACATTTGTAAATGAGATAAAATTTCCAGACTGAAGTTTTCTTCAGTTTTCCTGAAAACATGCAAAAGAAGATTTTTAAAATAAACTAACTTAAGGGTTATTGCAAACTAGGAAATAAACATCAGCTTTCTTCTTTGAAGAATATCCTTTAAGATATTTTTACAACTGCATACAAGATTTCTATATTTAGATTAAACTCTGATTCTTCTACTCAGGCTTGGTATTACCTTTCAATATATTCACTATTTCTATTAATTTCCATTAGCAATCACCAATTCTATTAGAAATGGTAGCTGATAAAACAGTAAAGAAAGAAATAAGGTGTTACATACCATCATTCATTTCAAGTAGGTCTGAAAGTAACTTTGGACTCTATCTTAAAAACTATGAAACTGCATGCAAGAGCATTGGACAATATCACTAAAGGAAGAAAAAAAAATAATAACCACAGAGAAGTACGTCCATGCAACTATATAGGATGGTTGCAAAAGTGTGAAAAACAACCTGCTATTATACCGGTAAATCTGTAAATCTGCTTTGCTTATCCTCATTTTCATCCAGTCAACTGTGTTATAATAAAAGCTTAAGTAGTGATAACCATGAAAAAAAAAAAAAAAAACACCACCAAAACAAACAAAAAAACCCCAACCCAAACCAAAAAAACCCTAAACCAAACAATATGCAAATAATCTAAGCTTAGCAGAGGAAAGCACAGAAGTCATTATGGTAACAGCTGTCAACAATGACAAATGTATTTTTCTAAATGTATTGTTCCAGCTACATACAAGACTATATAAAATATTCTGACTTGCCCCTGACAAGTTAATGTTACTCTTAACGGGTCATTTATATCTATTTCTTACAACAAAGCAGGTAGGAAAGTATGACAAAATGAAGCAGAAGATAGAATGAAGTGTCAGAGAATTTGAAAGGCGTAACAATTGCTTTAACAATTTCTACACCCATTTCTTTAACTTTTTTTAAAGTCTTTACCTGCATTGTACCCCGCTAGTTAGGGATAAGCCATCTGGACACTGAGCTGTTGACCACTGATTTCTGGATTTGACCATCCAGCCAATTCCTCATCCACCTAATACTCCATTCATCAAAATGATATCTCTCCAATTTAGAGACAAGAATGTTGTGGGAGGCTCTGTCAAAGGCCTTATAGCAGTCCAGAGAGATGACAGCTGTAGCTCTTCCCGTCTCCATTGATGTAGTAGTCAGTGCATCACAGAAGGCCACTAGGTTGGTCAGGTAAGACTTGCCCTTGGTGAAGCTAAGCCACATGTCTTCCATGTGCCTTAGCAGAGCTTCTAGAAGGATCTGCTCCATGATCTTCCCAGGCACAGGGGTGAGGTTGACAGGTCAGTAGTTCCCAGGGTCCTCTTTCGTACCCTTTTTAACAATAGGGGCAATGTTTCCCTTTTTCCAGTTCCCAGAGACTTCACCCAACTACCAAGACTTTTCAAAAATCATGGACAGTGCCTTGGAAACTACATCAGCCAGTTCCCTCAGGACTCTGGGATGCATCTCGTCAGGTCCCATAGACTTAGGTATGTTCAGTTTTCCCAGATGGCCATGAACCTGATCTTCTCAGACAGTGGGAGGGACTTTGCTTCCCCAGTCCCTGTCTTGCAGACCATCCACTTGAGAGGTTGCCAGTGAAGACTGAGGCAAAGAAGTCCTTGAGTACCTCAGCCTTCTCCTCATCTGTTGATACCAGTTTGCCAGTTGTGTTCATTGTGGGGGTAAACTTTCTTTGACTTTCTTTTTCTGGCTAATGTACTTACAGAAGCCCTTCTTACTATTCTTTGCATCCCTTGTCAAGTTCAGCTCCATCCACATAGTGGCCTTCCTGACCCCATCCCTACACAACCAGGCAGCGTCTCTATACTCGTACTGTAGCTTGGGATTTCCACCCCAGGTGAAGGACTTCGTATTTACCTTTGGCAAGTCTCAAATACTTCTTATTTCCCAGTCTTCAAACTTGTCAATGTTAATGGCTCTGTGTAGGATGGTCCTTTTTTCCACCTTTTCTGCTTGTTTGCTATTATATACAAATTGGGAAGTGGTCCCTTCAAACCTGTTGTCTGAATAATTTATAAAGATATTTAAGAGCATTGGACCCAGTATGGCCCCTGAGGAACCTTGCTTGCCACTGGATGCCAGTTTGACTTTGAGTCATTGTTCACTACATTTAAGCTTAGCAGTTCAACCAGTTTTTCACCCATCTAGTGCTCCATTTCTCCAGTTAATAACTTACGATCTTGTCAACAAGGTTGTTCTGGGATGCTGTGTCAAAAACCTCGTTGAAGTCACGTTGTGATGTCATGGCATTCCCCTCTCTCACTAAGCAACTTGCTTCATCATAGAAGATAATTAGGCTGATTAAACTTGATTTGCCCTTAGTACAACCATGTTGCCTTTTCCCAGTCATCTTCTTGTGTCCGGAAACAGGTTCCATGAGGAGCTTTCATGAGTCCCTTTTTTTAGGGACTGAAGTAAGACTGACTTGTCTGCAGTTTCAGAAATCACTCTTTTGACCTTTTGCAGATAAGTGCAGTATTTGGCAGTTTCCGGTCATCCAGTACTTTCCCTGATCTCCATGACCTAAAGCTGATAGAAAGATGTCAGACTTTGAAACACGTCAGCTAACTGGCATGTTGTGAGATTGTGACATATTGTAGTACTTTTCTGCATTGGTCATTAGTGGAAATGTAGCTTCAGGATTTTTTTTTTTAAAAAAATCAAAATTTAATACCCCGTGATTCAGTCAACAGGCTATATCGTCCATTTTTTAATGAAAAATTGATAGGAACTCATATTTTGTCTAAGTGACTAGATTCACCATCATCTGTGTTTCATTCTTCTGGGACATTCAGTGGAAAAACACATGGCTGCAATTGGCTGTAGCAATACAATTGGTAGGAAACAAAGCAGACCTAGTCTATGTATTCACTATAAAATCACTGGTGTAGCTCACCATCACATCACATTTTCAAGAGCTAAAGATATAGCACAGTATGAGATACCTAACAATGAGGTTTGATTGGTATTTTTTCAGGTACCCAAATCCTGCCCTGCAAGGTCTATGACCAATATGTTCCAGAAAAACTGTAATCACCACCTGTTTTTTGATCACTCTAATGTCTAAGCTGTTATGTTTCTAAGTTACTGAAGTGGATATAGTGGCTCGCTTACTTTTGAAAAGGAATATGCATATGAAATCTGCTGTACTCAGTTGTCCAATCAGTGTGTAATCCTGTTTCATTAGGGAATGTGAAAATTCATCAGCTGAATGTGGAAACTTTGCTATTCTAGCCTTGTTTTGTCAAAGAGTTCCTGTCACTGATCTACTGCTGAAGGAGAACAGAAACAAATGTGACTGCGCAAGGCAATGTTGAATAAACCATTTCTGCTATACTGTTTTCTCTATTCTTCATTTATATTTTGGGAAGCAAGAGATGAAAATGTTTCTTTTTAAGGGAAAAAAATACTTTCTTTAGCAGGATATGGTCTTCTGTGTATCTCCAAGTGCAGAGTTCAGAGTATTGCCATGATTAGCTGAAGTGTTACTTGGGACTACTTTCTACTTCCCTCTTGCAAAGAGGTAATAGGATAAACCAGAACAGAATATAGATATCCTTGCAGAAGTCTGAGCATAGATTTCTGGAAACCCAGTAGCAGGAGGCAAAACAAACATCATACTTGACAAAGCAGAAGTCTATGAGTCTGTATGGTTCCACGTTACCTCCCAGAAAGGTAGGCAGCAGGAAACTTCTAAAAAATTTTTCCTAATTTGTTTTCTTTTGCTCTGTTTTTAGTATAAAACAAAGCTCTTTAACCCATACTTAATAGTGGCATGTCCATTTATTCATTCATAACATTTAGAGGGTGAAGCAATGCCAAAAAATAGTTTGTGGTGTTCCTGCAGTGAGACTGAAGTTTTGAATATGATGCATTTATAGAAGAGACTAGGTGAAATGTCTGTCTGGGATGGTGGAAGATAGGATGCAAGAGATCCTTTCAAACCTGTGTGTCCTATCAAAGAATTTCTAACAGTTCAAAAAGATAAAACTACTTTAATGTAGATTATGTATTTAGGAACCCTAGACCTTTTCAAGTTCCCACATTGTTTGATCAGGAAATGTTTAAATGTTTTTCATATTGAAGATATTTTGTTTTTCATGCTTTAATCTTATCCATTAATGCCTGGCTTGTTCAAACCTTTTGATATGGCTGAGGTATACTTCAGTGTACCAAATATACAGACTAGTTTTTGTCATCAATATATTTTTTGTAAGAATTTGGTCTGAGAAACTTGGTATAAACTTAGTATATATTTGAAAGTTTAATTATATAAACCACAAAAGGGATATATACTTAAAATGATCTAAGATGACTTTTTTTAAAAAAAAAAAAAAAAGATCATGGAGAAATGGGCTACATAGTTCAACTGCAGTCTGATAATGCTAAGTCTCATAGATATTTTGATGGAAGATACTGCTGTTACCAAGGAAAGTAATATTTTTATTTGACTGTTGAGATGGTGCAGCTTATTTCTTACACTTAAGACAGAAAATTAAGAATGAGAAATTCTCAATTATCCCTGAAGAGACTGAATCATCTAAGATCATTGCCAAAGTGAGACATACCACAGAAATGCTGAAGGCCAAGCCTATCTGATTTTTGCAACACTTGCAAAACACTCTTTTTATGTATCATTTCGTGGTACCTGTTGAACTGTCTGTGGTTTCCTGTTGACAACTCTCACTCTCATGATGAATAGAAGGTAAAACACATGAAATGGGTCTAAAATTATGTATTTTACATATTAATAAAGTTATACAGTATATATACTATTATATAGAGAGAGATGTCTTTATGCACATTCATACACACACACTTGCACTGTTACCCATTACTGCTATTCCATGTGTGTGGCGATGAAGCCACAACATGTAGTCCAAGAGTGATCAAAAGAGACTTCTGGACCTTGGGAAGGTAGTAAGGGAATCTGAAGCACAGGTTATTTTTTCCTTTCTCCTTCCATTGGAAGAAACAGACAGGCCCAATCTATTAATACATGTGGGTGGTGTCACCATCACAATTTTGGGTTATTTGACAATAAGATGACCTTCATGGCACCAGGCCTGCTGGTGTCAAATGGGATTCACCTTTCTCAAAGAGGGAAGAGGGTCTTGCTCATGAGACAGTGAGGCTCATTGACAGAGCTTTAAACTAAACTTGAAGGGACATAACATCAGGGTTGCCTGTGACAAGCTGTGGGATGATGCACCAAGGTTAGAGGGATGGGGTGCTAGCAAGGGCCTTTTGCCTGTTGCTCTGAGACATGCTGTCTACACTGGAGCACACTTGAAAACTTATGGAGATGAACCAGGGGCTCTTGAGGTAACCAGAGCCAACAGGGAAACACCAGTGAAAGACCTCAAAGGATACAAGGGGGGTTCCTCTAAGGAGGTAGTGCAGCAGGCAGCCCAGCTGAAGGGCCTCTACACGAACGCCTACAGCATGGGCACATACAGAAGGAGCTGGAAGCCACTGTGATACATGAAAGCCACAACCTCGTTGCCGTTACTGAAACTTTGTGGGATGAATGCCATAACTAGAGAGTGGCTATCAACAGCTACAGGATGTTCAGAAGGGACAGGCGAGGAAGGAGGGGCAGAGGTGTTGCCCTCTACATGAAGCAATGGATAGGGTGTTAAGAGCTGTCTCTGAAGAATAGCCACAACCAGGTTGGAACATTATGGGTAAGAAACAGAGACCAAGGCAACAAGGGAACCTTGTGGTTGGTGTCTACAACAGGCCACGTGATCGGGGGAGCCTATTGATGACGTCTTTCTTCTGCCACAGGAGGCATCGTACTCGCAGGCTCTTGTCCTGCTGGGGGACTTCAACCACCCCAAAATCTACTGGTAAAGTAGTATGAAGAGCTGCTGTGGGCAATCCAGGAGGCTCCTGGAGTGCGTGGCAGACAGCTTCTTGAGCCAGGTGACAGACAGCCCCACCAGAGGAGATGGGAAACTGGACCTGTTGGTCACCAGCGCAAATGAGGTAATTGGTGATGTCAAGATTGGAAGCAGCCTGGGCTGCAGTCATCATACACAAACGGAGTTCGTAGTCCTCAGGGGTATGGACCAGGCAAAGTCAGGACCGTGAATTTTAGGAAAGCAAACTTCCAGCTCTTCAAGGAGTTAGTCAGTAGGACCCACTGGGAAACTGCCCTCAGGGAAAAGGGAGCAGAACTGAGCTGGCAGAGCTTTAAGGATGAAATCTGTAGAGCGCAAGAGCTCTCAGTCCCCAGGTGCAAGAAATCATGCAAGAGACTGTCATGTCTGAGTCAAGAATTGCTGGTCAAACTGAAAGGCAAGCAAGAAATGCAGAGGCAGTGGAACCAGGGACAGGTATGCTGGGAAGAGTATAGAGACGCTTCCCAGTTGTGTAGGGATGGGGTCAGGAAGGCCGCTATGCAGATGGAGCTGAACTTGACAAGGGATGCAAAGAATAGTAAGAAGGGCTTCTGTAAGTACATTAGCCAGAAAAAGAAAGTCAAAGAAAGTTTACCCCCACAATGAACACAACTGGCAAACTGGTATCAACAGATGAGGAGGGAAAGGGAAAAAGGAAAGAGGACCCTGGGAACTACCGACCTGTCAGCCTCACCTCTGTGCCTGGGAAGATCATGGAGCAGATCCTTCTAGAAGCTCTGCTAAGGCACATGGAAGACAGGGAGGTGACTGGAGACAGCCAGCATGGCTTGGCTTCACCAAGGGCAAGTCTTGCCCGACCAACCTAGTGGCCTTCTGTGATGCACTGACTACTACATCAATGGAGACGGGAAGAGCTACAGCTGTCATCTCTCTGGACTGCTATAAGGCCTTTGACAGAGCCTCCCACAACATTCTTGTCTCTAAATTGGAGAGATATCATTTTGATGAATGGAGTATTAGGTGGATGAGGAATCGGCTGGATGGTCAAATCCAGAAATCAGTGGTCAACAGCTCAGTGTCCAGATAGAGGTCAGTGACAAGTGCTGTCAGAGGTCTCTATTGGCATTGGTACTGTTTAATATGTTCTTCAAATGGCATTGAGTGCACCCTCAGTAAATTTGCAGATGACATCAAGCTGAGTGGTGCGGTTGACACACCTGAGGGACAAGATGTAAGCCAGAGGGACCTGGACAAGTTCAAGAAGTGGGCTCATGTGAGCCTTATGTGATTCCACAAGACCAAGTGCAAGGCCCTGCACATGGGTTGGGGCACGGGGATGAATGGATGGAGACCAGCCCTGCTGAGAACGACTTGGGATTACCACTGGATGAAAAGCAGGATATGAGCTGACAACATTTGCTTACAACTCAGAAAGCCAGCTGTATCCCAGGCTGCATCAAAAGAAGCATGGTCAGCAGGTCGAGGGACCTGCTAGCCCTCTCTCTGCTCTACTCTGCTCAGTGAGAACCTCTACTCTGCTCTGATGAGAACCTACCTGGAATACTGTGTCCAACTCTGGAGCCTTCAGCATAGGAAAGACATGGACCTGTTGGAGTGGGTCCAGAGGAGAGCCACTGAAATGATCAGAGGGATAGAACACCTATGAGGAAAAAGTGAGAGACTGGGTGTTGTTCAGCCTGAAGAAGAGAAGACTCCAAGGATACCTTATTGCAGCCTTTCAGTACTTAAAGGGGACTCAAGGAAGATGGGAATGGACACTTTAGTGGGGCTTTTTACAATAGGACAAGGGATAATGGTTTTAAAATAAAAGGGGGTAGATTCAGGCTAAATATAAGGAAGAAACTTTTCACAATGAGGGTGGTGAAACACTGGAAGAGGCTGCCCAGAAAGGTGGTAGATACCCCATCCCTGGAAGCATTCGAGGCCAGGCTGGATGGGGGTCTGAGCAACCTGATCTAGTTGAAGATGGCCCTGATCAGTGCAGATGGGGTTGGCCTAGATGACCTTTAAAAGTTCCTTCCAACTCAAACCATTCTATGATTCTATGATTCTGTGAAATAGTAAAACCAAAGGTGTTATCTTTAATCTCTTGGCCCCCTGTAGTTCTATATTACTTATTTTCAAAACCTCTTCTGTTGACTTTAGTCATCATGCTGCTTTGTGTACGTTTTTAGGGACTTGAGGGAAAGAACTCACCCTTACATTTTTATGCAAAAACACTAGCGACTCCTATGAATACAATTTACAGGGTGTGCCAATGTTTGCTGAGCTAACAATTTTCAGGAAAACATGACAGTTGCATCAGATTTTCAAAGCATCTGTCACAAAATTAGAAAACTTATTACAATCTCTGAAGTATTATAAAGTTTAAGCAAGCAGTCTATAGAAATCCAGAGGGCTGGGAATAAGCCATATATCCTCGTAGTCCACAGCTAACCAATGAAGTCATTATTGAACTTGCCCCAAAATAGATACAGAACTATATGTCCTATCCATAGACCCATTTTCTCATTATGATTTCGAGAATTCACAGTGAACTTTATTCTGCATCACAGAATGAGTAAAAATTCTTCCTATTGATTGCACTTACCCTAACCAACCCTTTCTTAAATATATCTTATAAATTCAGAAAAATGACAATTTAGAATACTAGTAAAGTCAGTATTTAGTTTTACTTCATTTATAAACACCTCTCCAAAACAATCCTTCATCAATTTCCTATCTGCAAAAAGGTTACCAATAACAGAGCAGTGTAAATAAAACCACAGGAGACCTAACATAACTTCACTTCAAGCAGCTGACTTTGCCAGAGTCATTCCCAATAACATGTGCCAAGTCTTTTGAACTTGTATATTGTATCAAAATAGATTATTAAATGCAAGAAGTCATAGTACAGATATGTGTAGAGAAATAGACATAGACATAGACAGAGACATAAACATAGACAGAGATGTCTTTTATCAGTCTTTGTGCCCAAAAATTTTACTGTAAGCAACATAAAGCTTATCCAGCTTTACAATTTCTTTAAAGAAGGAAAAATAAGAAAAAAATGTGTTAAATATTCATTGTTAAACACGTTTAAAAAATTGCCGCTGTTTAATTATCAACAGAATGTGCTGATTTTCAATGTACTCATGAATAATTAGGCCTTATTTATGTATAAATCAAAGATCTGAGGGCAGCTTTTGGAAATCCATAACAACTTGTGCCAAAAAAGAGACCAGGGTACATCAGCCAATATTTATAGATTCCATGACAACAATGAAAGAAAATGTATTATATCCAATTTAGTAGATGCAAACAAACCAGTTAGTACTATTTGCTATGTATTACCTCATGCAAGTGGTATTTATTAATTAACATAAAAGGAATCTCATTAAAAACCAGAACTTTCCATTCCAATTTTCTCATCATTTTCTCTTAATGGCACTGTTTTCACCAAAAAAAAAAAAAAAAAAAAAAAAAAAGGCAGAACAAACCAGCACAACACTTAACCAATAAATATTAATTTTCCACAGTGAAAAACAAGCAGTGTAAACAACTTCAGGAAAAAAAAAATATGAGCAGTTTGTATAAGTTTAATGTATAATATGATCAAAATTATCAACTACTTTATATGTTCACCTATTAAGTTCATTTTTCTTAATTTTTATTTTCTGTATTTCAGATTATGTTGTAACAGTAAATAGAAAAAAGTATGATCTTGTAAGATTAAATTCAATATATTTCTGGGCAGTCCTTCAAAAAGTAAAAAAAATAAATAAATGAAACAGAATCCCTGGATTGTGTGCCTGCAGTCTCACATCAATCTTCTAAATAGAGGCAGCAGTTCTATTACTCTAAAATGAAATGACACTCTATCCACATAAAGAGGCCATATTCTCATCTGATTTTTTTTTTGTGGAGACAAAAAAAAAGTGGAGACTTTAGGAAATGCAAGAGGTAGCAGTGTGCCTTTTGTCTTATATTATTTTTAAAATATTGAATTGTTTTATTGTGAAGTGTCTGATAAAGAACATATTATTTATTTTGTTTAAAATGCTTTTGTAAAATTATATTTTGCTTATTCCAAATTGAAGAGAAAATCCTGTAGGATGGTTTACAGGAAGGATAGATATATCAACCACAAAGATTAGCAATAGAAATACAAAATTCCACTGGAAGCTTTCAGGATTTAGCTGTGGCAATAAACATCATTTTTTTAGACACTTGTTCAAAACTGCAGAGGGACAAGGTCTCTAGGAAAGATGTTCTCTATCACCTTCCCTCAGCAAATGGAGGGTCAGGTAACTGGAAAATGTGGTTTGTTGCCCTCTGTCACTGAAATTCTTTGTCTGACATATGCAGCAGGGGAGATGGGGATGTCACTAGGGCACTGTGTGATCCCATGAGAAGGGGAAGCTGGCTGCTCATGATCCTCATGATGAGGATGTAGCACAGTTGTGACTTTGGGGTGACGTGATCCAGAGGCAAGGCTGCAGAAATACCATCTTAGTGGCAAAGCACAACAAACATAACTTTTTCAGCCTTTTATTGAAACTGCAGAGGGAAACAATCAGGACCAAAAAGATGGGTTGCCTAGAGAGCCTCAGGCTTACAGGAAATGTTTCCAAGTCCACTGCCTTCGCTCTACACCTCTATGAAAAACTGTCATGAGCAGGGAATATTTGATGATTTGTTTAAAAGTTACATGCCTATAGGATTTTTACACCACAGGTGGGAAACTGGATGACTGCCTTATGGTGAGATTTTTCTCTGATTATTTATTCTTCCCCAAATGGCATTGGTTTTTTATTGCCCTGGAAAAGTTCTTCCTTATTCTGTGTACTGACTCATACCTCACAAAAAATTAAGGGCATTTCCAAGATGGAGTGTGACTTCAAATAAATCTACATGGGAATTTTCATAAAAATCAAATTCATTCATACTCTACCCACCTGCCCTAACTTAATAGAACTTACTTAAAAGAAGAAATCCAGTGCCCATGATTGAAACAAGCCTAATTGGTCCATTCCACCCTAAAGACTAATTTTCACAATCACTGTTAGGTTGAGAATTTCTAATATAAAAAAAAAAAAAAAAAAAATGGAACTGAATGTGTGCATTGCAGCTTAGTCTTTAAAAATAGGTCAAAGAGACTTTCAGAGCCTTTGCACTGAAATCATAGTCTCACATCTCATGCAGAGATGTGAAAGTGTAAACGTCATGGTTTGGATATGCCAAAAGTAAGGCAGCTACTGAAATCAATACCGGCATAGTATCTCTGCTAGTGAGGATGACAGAAGAATGATGCCAGGATTGAAAGTTTTATAGGACTAAGCCTAACTCCATCTTTTGTTTAGCACATAGGCCCTTTTCGGTCTGACACACAGCCCACAAAGTCAGTGAGATTTATGTCACATAGGCTTTCTAATAATTCTATCCCTAATGACTGTACCGGAAACAAGAATTTAATGAAAAACAGGAATTAGACACACTCTAGAATGCTCAAAAGAGAGGAAGAGGTTATGACTAGAGTGTAAAAGAGTCTAGAAGTGTTTATTAAATAGGGACTTATTTACAACCCAAAAGTCCAATCTATACTGAGTTCATGCTAGTGGGACTCTGTGGTGGTCACACACATATTCTTATGTCTTCGCTGATGCTATCCTTTAGTTAGTTAAGATTGACTTAGACCTTTCCCTGTTTTCTAAAGCTGCCAGTAATATATAGTTTTCTTAAAATAATGGAATTTTATGTAGAAGTCTGTGATTGCACAAACTGAAATGGCAGAACTTCTGTTGTGTCTTAAGGAAGGAAGAGAGCAGGGAAGAAAAGGGAAAGGGAAAGGGAAAGGGAAAGGGAAAGGGGAAGGTGGAAAGGGAAAGGGAAAGTGGGAAAGGGAAAGGGAGAG
>KL268973.1:49846-60203 GCA_000699545.1 Podiceps cristatus | reverse complement strand
TGGGTTCGTAGGTTGTAGTGACTTAGGAGCCTAAGCCCCGGTGAACGTCAGTACCGCGTATCGTATCGAAAAGGGATACGGGTTTCACCGGTAGCGTTTCCAAAGGTGGCTGTGGTCGTATCAGTATAACCACTCCCCCTTTTAAGTAAAAAGTGTTGTTTATTGTGAGTTTTTTAGGCACGACAACCTCTGATGCGGATATTCACACATCGATTCGAGTTTACTCGATGCAGGCTGTGAGGCAGGCGGGGAAATTGGTTTAAGTGAGGCTTAGAAATGTCCATTGCAGGGTTAGGCACCAGCTCATCTCGCTTGGTTCGTGCCCCAGTGGAGCTTCCCCGTGTCAAACACATGCCCTCAGTGAACGGAGCGCAAGCTTGTTCTCCAGAGTCACTTAGGTGCTTTCCAGCCCTGTTTGCTGTATCAGGACAACTATTCTACTTCATATTTTAGACGCAGGGATATATTTTATCTATCCCGTTCCTCTTTCGATGACACTGGCATCGTATTTTTCATTGGAAATTTATGCAACAGTGATCTATTGGCTCTTTTTATTTGTCTTTTCATGTTTCCTGCTTTGTTTTTTTCCTCTGTATTTTTATGTGCAAAACTCAAGGTCTAAGCAAGAGTGTGTGGTTTGTTTTTTTTTTTTTTTGCTTAATGTTCAAGTTGCCATTTCTGTCATTGTTTTTGGGAGACTGAATGGGGGTGAAACAGTATCACCTTTAAACTGTCAAGTCTGTGGAGCGCTACAAAGAGGCAGTCAGAAAATCATACTTCAGTTTCCATTTAACACTGTTAATTTGTGTTAAAAGTACAAAGTGGAGCAAAGCTAAGAATAGAAGGGATAATTATTATTATAAATAGCTTGCTGGAAGAATAGGGATGGTCTTGGTGCCCTGTGCTTGCCTTATGTGAGGTCCAGCCTTTGAAATATGCAATATTAACATTCTGCTCTTTGCCTTTTTAGCTGTGATAAGCCCTGAAAATGCTATGGGTAGTTACTTAGTTGCATTCAAGATTTAATGTGTTTCTCCCCCTTTCAGTATAAGCAAAGTTCTTTGGTATTGAAACATTTTTATGAAATGGTAAAAAAAGCATCAAGGATTATTGGCTCTGCTGTTGAGTCTTGTTCTGGGAGTGGAGATACATCCTATAGTGAAAAATGAGATGCAGAGAGCATTAACTGAGCCCGTTAATACAGAAAAATAAGCCTTGGAAATTGCGCTTCTGAATACAGGAAGTGCGTGACCGAAGGCAGTTAAGGTTTTTGTAGGGAACAGGAGGAGAACTGTTGGGAGCCCGAAGGTGCTACCACATGAACTCTTGTGACTTGTGGTTAAGCGCAGTTGGCAGAAGCTAAGGAATACAGTCTCCTCGGCCGCTGCCGTGTGCGGTCTGGCTGGTGAGCGCAAGACAAAAGTGACGGTGGACTCGGCTCGCGTTAGGAAACATTAATTGCAGCAGCAGGTTGGGCTTTTCTATACAGCACCAGTAGACTCCAGTGACCAAATTGAGGCGTTGCCCTATCAGATAGTTCTGCAAGTGCCATAAATCGGCAGAGCTGCAGTGTAGGTCCTCCGAGTACTTATAGTAACGAGACTTAATTGCCTCTCCTGATGGAAGTGACAGTAGTCTTATGTCTGGGAGTAGAGGGCTCTGATTGTTCACGCTGTGGCCGCCACAAGGCCCGAGTAGCTGCGTTACACAGCCGTGCAGGCCTGGTTGCTTGTACGAACCCTCAGACGACGTTTCTGTAATAGAATTGTAACTCAGGATACGTGATGCTGTATCTCGCCAGCTGTCTGGTGGGTACGCAGTCCATGTTCAGGTTTTTATCCAATTCATCTCGGATAGAAAGATAGTTATTAACATGATTTTTTTTAAGTGACAGTGCCCCTATTGTTATCCAAGTTCTCCCTGTGACAGCTTCAAGACTGGAATTACCAACACGATGATTTCAACATACTGATAATCTGACGTTCAGGTTTATGTGTGTGTGTGACCTTACAAAGTCCCGTGATCAGATGCACTCGTACTGCTTGACAGATAAAGGAAACTGGCCTAAAAAGTTCAGTTCCTTGATGCCTACCATAAATGGCGGGTCTGCTGTGTAGATGTGCTGGGGTTTTGGTTTTAATAGTGTTAGTGAAAAATAGGTTTTGTTCTTGGGGTGCATTACGAACTTGCAGTTTGAGGACCTAGCCAGGTATACGCTGGGTGTGCTTTGGTCTGGATGCGCCGAACCAGTTCAATGGCATCTACGAAATAGTTTGGAAAACAGGTTTTTCAAGATAGCCAGCCTCCATAGGCTGTTCTGTAAATAAGTAAACCTGTCGCATGCCATGATTGTTTTTAACAACAAAAATGGATTTTACAATTTAGGTCTTGTCTTACTGGTGATTATTGAAGATAAACACAGGCTTAAGGAAGAGTTGAGTTTCAAGTTTTAGGGTTGCAGGTGGGGGGGACTGCCCTCCCACCCGCTGAAGTACCGTTTGTACACCTTGGTGTATGTCTTGCCGTGAAGCATAGAGTAGCAGCTCTTGCCCAGAGTGTGTCCTTAGAATTGCTGCATTGGCGGTTGACTCTAGGCAGGAGAAATCTTGTCCTTTTTAGCGGGAGAGAGAGGTGCGTGGGTGGGTGCTAAAAGAAGCATCTAGTGGGTAAATGTTCTTCACCGTGTGTATGTCTTTCTGCTTTGTTTTTTTTCCCCACGCAGACTTGATGGCTTGAATGTAAACTCTCCCGTATACAGCCAGCAGACGTAATAACGATAGTCTGCAGAATTAGTGTTGTTTCAGTACGCAGAATTGGCCCTCCAGCAGGTTTTGATTATCGGTTCTGGGACTTTGTTCTGTGCTATGGTTAGTATCTGTCTTAGAACGTGCTGTTGCTGCCTAGTGTCTCCTCTACTCCAGTTTGAAGAAAAATATTTTTACCCCTTTTCCCAGTCTGTAACGTATGTTATGTGATATTTAGTAGCCTGCATCTAATTTGTTGAAGACTCGAGGCCTAATAGTCATCACCAGGATAAAGGATTCTCTGGAATTGCCAAGTGGATGTACTGATAACATCTCCTATTGAAATGGTTTTAACAGTATACGGTACGGTATAAAGGAATTTCTTAATCCGATGGTAAACCTAGCCTGCAGGCTTTTCAACTTTTGTGGGAAAAGGATTAGGAGGAGCTATTCCTGAGTAACTTCACGTATTCAAGACACTGGAGACCATCATTTAATCTTACCTGGAAGTGGTGATTCATTTCATTTTCCTGCGAACTCACCATGAAATAAAGGAACATGAGCACCAAAAAGGTCACGGGAAGATGAAGTCCTCAGAGAAAGTATTTTAGTGACTGTCAACAGTAGAAATAATGAGCGTCCATTTGGTAAAAATGCTATTCTGTTAAAATTTGTCACCTGTTCGTAGGGAATTCTTTGTGTAGCTGTCATTAAGAATGCCTAGGTTTGTCCTCGAATATTAAAAATCGGTTCTAAGAGAGAGTTGAGTTTCGTAAGCAGCTGAATACCTGCTCTGCTGCTGGCTCACCAGGTAAGGTTTTTAAGGCAAACCTGCACGAAAGAAGTGTTTCATGTTCTAAAGTATATTGTTCAAAGTATTTCACTTAAGAGAAATACATGCAGGACTTCTTACTGCGGCGAGGGGTTAGTGTGATTCAAGAATTGTGTGATAAGCTGACATAGTTTGAACAAGCTTTTTCGGACCGTGTGTTCAAAGTCCTGTGTCAAGTTACAAGTTGAAATGTTTTACGATGCTGGTAAAGCGTGCCTACTGTTCTAATCCCGAAGTATATTAGTGTAAAGTTCTGAAGTTTATTAGTGTATTCCAGACAGGGCTATTGTGCTTTCTAAGCCTGTCAGGTATAAATTCCTGTAGTACGCCTGCTGCTGTCATATTTTAGCTGGGAATTCACAATTACAGACAGTGCTGGACTAGAACGGAGTTCACAGGGTTTTTTTGGTTTCCCATAGCACGTATTTCACCTCGAACAATGCCAACTGAAGGCTTGTCAAGGCAGTGTAATGAGATGTCATTCATGTATCCTGGTTTTCTGTAATACTTCCTCTTTCTGGCTTGTTCTGGAGCGTTGAGTTACGGAAGGCAGGTGTGGCAGCATTGATACTGAAAAACACTTGCGTTGAATGGTACCTAAACGCGTAAGTCGAGCTGAAACTGAAACGCCTCTTTTCAGGTCTGCTAGGGACCTGAAATTCACGGTGGGTTGTTTTCAGGAATGTTCTGCCTGGCCTTCAAGATTTCTACATTCGCAGCACCTGGCATCTGGACTGGCACGGGGGGTAAGCTGGTGGTGAACCAGATGGGACCCTGATGGAAATTTGCTAGATTTGCCTTGGAATTTCATCCAAACCAACATGTTTCCCTTGACTGTTGTGATTTAAATGAATTGTCACTTTGACAGAAAAATTGGCGCTTTGTGACAGAGCGCTCCTTGCGGAAGTCTTCAAGCCGCTGTAGAGATCTGTGCAGTTGATACCTTTTCATCTTTTGAATCGTATAAATTGGTTTGAATATAAGGGCAGGGAGGGAGAGATTTGGAGAAAAACACGTCTCTGGTGCGTGGAAGGAAGGTCTTTTATAGTCTAAACTTCAGGGTAGAGTTACTGGGTGCCGCCCCGCATCTGCCCTGTTCCACCTTGGAGAAGGCTACTTTTTGTAGGTGAATGACGTGATCTTTTGTTCGGTCTGTGAGGGGAAAAGAGAGGTTTTTTTTTTTTCCTTCAACGTCCAGGGCTTTGCATCGTGCTGGGACGTAAGTACCACCTGAGTGCCCTTGGGCTCAGCACAGCCGCCTTCCTTGCTGTACGTTTGCGCAGATGGGACTGAAGGCTCAAGGTGTAACTCCCAAGCAAAATTTTATTTGCAGAGCCTCTGTTGGTGGCTGCTGGGAGAAATAAACATTTTCCAAAAATACACTTAGATCAGTGAAGCATGACAAGCATTTAGTGCTCTGAGTCTTCTCTTTCTCATCAGTGTTTCTGTCGAGGACAGTGGAATTGTACTTAAAAATGGAAGTGATTACGAAATGCGATGGCTCGTATATTCCCAAATAATCCAGTAGTTAGGGTAGAGCCAGTAAAAATGCTCTTTTCTAAATGTGGATTGAAACTTTCTCCAGCTATGAAGAATCACATTGTTATGGTGTGTTTGAAAAGGAGAAAGTGGCATGTATTTGAAAATATTTCCACTAAATGAAACTGGTATTTACACATAATTCATTGTGAACAAGTGTGAGAAATGGGTGATAAACCTTCAAATATTTAATTTTTAGCTTGCAGATTAGTAAGTCATGCATTTAGGAAGACTCATGTTCATTTTCACCAGCCTTATTGTCCCTTTTTTTTACTTTAATTATGCATCATTTTTACATATTATTCTATTTATTTTTATTTTTGCTTGTTTTCTTTAAGGTGAGTTTTAAACCTGCTTGTCTTACTTGCCTTCTCGTTTGTAAAATGTGTCGATCACAGGCAAGTTCTTAGACTTTTATTTTCATAGTGGCATCTCCATTGTCACGCCAGCTATTTTCCTGTCAGGGTCTAAAAGCTGAACTGAATCAAAACTGAATCTCACCATCTTAACATGGTCGTCTTTTTTTGCAGAGTGTGTCTGCGTATTTTGCAGCGTTAGTACTTTATTTGCATTTCTTTTAGTTGCCTTGCTTTTCATAGTGTCTGTGTTTTCTGATAAGAAGCACTGAATTCTTTGGTGGTGTGGGGGATTTTTTGTTTGGTTTTGTGGGTTGTTTTGGGTCTTTTTTTGTGGCATTCTTTGTCTTAGATCACCGTGGGTTTTTTTGTAGTCTTTACAAATAATCTTAATATAATTGTGCTGTAATTAATAGTGGTGGTTTTTTTTTTGGTTTTTTGGTTTTTTTTTCCCAGTGCCTGAGTCAAATGCCAAGTTGGCTCCTCTCTAGATAGATGTTTTCTTTTTGTTTACAGTACAAGTAGAAATAAACGCTACTGTTTTTTAGTCTCATTCCGGATGAGCCATCCCTTCCTGGAGGAGGTTGGTTTCTACTTGGTGCCCGTTCAGTACATGGTGTTTTGTTGTGCACTGCTAGCGGTTGTGATCTGTGACAAGGAATCAAGCTTGGGGTTTGGTTTGCTGGGTGTTTGGATTTTTTTTTTTTCAGTTCAGGTGTGACCAAACTTGTTAAAATGTGCAGATAAAATAACTTCTCAAGCCACTGTCTGATTGGGATTCAGATTTATCAAAGATGTTCAAAATCAGCCCTGGCTAGAGGTAAATAGTTCTGGTTTTAAGCCATTTTTTTGGTTCAAAATAATTTGTAGTCCTTGTGCCAGAAGCAGCATGGAGACTACAATGATGAATTCACATTTAGAAAAATAATTTATGACAGGAAACTGACTTTCTGCCTAATAACTGTGCTCATTTATTGAGTTAGACTCTCTTTTTATGTGGAGGACTTCATTTTCATGGAAAGTGCTGTGCAAAGGGATCTTGAGTGGGGCTTTGAGCAAGATGCTGTCGTGTTTCTTTGGTGTCCCCCACCCCTCCGGGCTGTGGTTAGCAGTTACAGACGGGTTGGTGGGGTGTTTAGGAGGGGACGCGCGCTCTGTGCTTTCTGTGGGGCCACTGAGATGACGGCGCTGGGCCCCCCAGTCGACTTCAGTGGAAAACACCCAAATTTAAAATGCAACATCACGGCCTGGAAGCAAGTTGGGTTTTTGTAGCTGCGTGCCTGGTAGCGTTGCAGGGGTGACGCCGATGTCCCTCGCGCATGGGGGAGGGCGACCTTCACATGCCTCTTGGTCGGGGAGACCCGGGGGTGCTGACGGGCAGCCCGGATGGGATGCAAGGTGGCAGAGCAGACTACCTGCAATAAGCTTGTGGAGGGAAGCAGCATAGAACAGGACACCTTTCCTACAGTCCTCTTTTCTTCTCCCTCTTGGCACATGCATCGTTCCCTTTGCACGAGGTTCCTTCCCCGGACCCCCGTCGCTCAGCGCGATGCCCCGACGGCGAGGAAGGCCTCCTCTGTGCTTCCGGCAGGCTCTTGTGCCTCTTGCGCTGCTGCTGTTCACCGGGAAGGGGTTCCTGGGGCTGTCTCGCTGTGGCCAGCCTGACGTTCAAACTCCACCTTAACGCTCGTCGTCGTTCCCCGTTTGTTCAAAAGAGCTTTTCCCACTTGAGTGGCCTCTGGTCTTGTGTCGTGGCAATGGAATAACTTACCAGGTAGCCGTATGCCTGAGTGGGAGGGGTGATGCCGTAGCCAGATAGCTGGAATGCCACGGGGGAAGGCAGAGACTGCAGGTGCTTCTGGAGAGCTGTTTGAGGGGCCCAGTGACGCTAGAGCGCGGAGCTGCCGGCGCCCTCACAAAGAACTGTAAGGCTCCAGGGTTGGGTGGGAATGGGACCATTAGCGTGCGCTTCCAGGGTATCTGAAGCGCAGAGAGAGGTTTCAACTCGGAAATTATTTAGCTACTTTGGAAAAATATAAGCAGTGTTGATGTTTCTGTAATTATTTGTCCTGGTTGTAACTCTGCCTTCTGAAGTAGCTTTACTTTAGATGCCATGGGAAGTGGCTCTGGTGTAAAAGGGAAACGTCGGGAACCGCTGGAGCCCAGCGTACCTGCTTAAAGACGCCTTGTGTGCTTGTTTTCTCTGCTTTATGGTACCCGCTTGGCTACTGCTGTGTTGGGCGTCTGTTTGGGAGTTTCTGGTGAATACGGAGAGGGGCTTTTCCTGCTGCCTGCCAATAAAGCGGTCTGCTTTGTGCTCCTGTTGTAAGACCTGGAAGTCGTTTAAAGGATTTTAGGCATCCAGGGTATAGCCGAGACGTGCCATCCTTCAGCCTGGATGAGAGCTATTTGGAGTCGGTTCACTTATAAACAGGGAGGTTGCTGTTTGTCTGAAGAAGGCTCTTTTTAGAAACAGAGTGAAGTATCTCAAATTGGAAAACTTTTTTTTTTTTTTCCAGAAGGGTGGGGAGGAAGGTTGGGAGATTGAGAGCATGGGGGATGTGTCCTTCAGAGGAGGCGTTTGAAACACAGCCGAGGTTGTTAACCGCTGTTGTTTTTGCTGTCTGAGCTTTTAGCTGTGGATTGGGAGGTTTGTGGAGGAGTACCTCACCCTGGCCCTGTAGTGACTGGGACCAGCGTTCAAGCTGAACCAGTGCCATCAGGAGGTGGCAGCAGCAGGCCTGTGTCCCTGGTTGGTTGGGGATGTCAGGAGCAATGGAAGTGAAACTGCGATTTTTTTATGAACTTGTTCCTGATAGCCTTACAGGTGGTTATCAGAAAAGGCTTTGGGTTTTGGGGAGGTGAAGGTAGAAGCAAAAGAAGCCAAGTAGAAAGCTCCCTCCTTCCTCTCCCCCGCTCTGGTGGTTTAAGAAAGAGGAACAATAGAACATGCATTCTAATTTTTTCTAGCAATATGGAGCAAAACAAGCGAGACATGGTGTGCTGTTTTTGCAGCAGAACTGCAGGGAGATGGAACTTCTAATGCTGGTGCTTGGGGACTGGGAAGGTGACGCTTACGACAAACTCGTCCTGAGACCTGTAGCCGCACTCCATGGGAAAGGGAGAAGGGATGGGGAGTGTCAGAATGGGACGTGGCTGCGTACGACTGCGTTGTCTCTGCTCAGGCTAAAAAGTCCCTCGTAAACGTTTCGATGCTCTGCTCTGTGGTATTCAGTGCAGCCATCAACCCTGGATAGACCTATTTCCACTTAAAAAATAAATTAACCCATCGGAAGGCTTTGAATTATTTGGTTTAATTCCCAAACGCAAGCAGCTTAAGAATACAGTTTTTCAAATGTTCTTTAAAATAATCTGTGGGTAAACATACATGTTCCAAAAGTTGTCTGGGGAGTAAAATTTTTCACATGAATAATAGTTTGGGCAGCGTGAGGCAGGCTGTGTGGCAGTACTATCAATGAAAATATCAAAGTCTTGGGATGCCTTTAAAAGGACTTTGTTTTTGCATGTGTGTGACTGAACTCTGTTCTCTCCAAGAGGTTTTGATAAAGTTTCTCAAATTACAAACCTTGAATCACCAGTCACTTACATATACAGATGTTCATGTGAAACCTGCCTCGCTTTTGTTCCCTGTAAAGAAGATATTTTTTTTCTTTAAAATGTTAGGGTGAAATGGGAGATTTCAAGTACAGGTATTTCTAGCATCCAGTAAATTTCTTCTCATGCTGCTGCATCATGATGGCACCAAAGGAAATCTTTCTGAAACAGTGCCATTGTTGGCATTAGAGATCTAGGAATTCGTGTGTCCCCGTCACTGCTTGAAAGTAGAAGCAACAATTTATCTTCCTTTGCAACCCACAGGAAAAATAGCTCTGTTAGTTTGAGGGTGTTAGTTTGCATGAGTTAAATGATTTTTTTTTTTTTTTTTTTTTTTTTTTTTTTTTTTTGGAACTTGGAGAAAAAAAAATTGAATAAATTCCTTGAATTCAAGGAAGAATTCCCTTTGAAGATAGTTCTCCAGTGTGCAAAGCTCAGTGTTAGTGAACCTTGAATTCCTCATCAGGAGCGATTAGTTTCCTGTCCGCTGCATTGTCTCCTGACAGCTCGTTGTCGCGTAGATCCAGCTCCTGTGGAAATTTTCTCCCATCGCACCAAGGCTTGTCCTGTTCAGTTGCTTGCGGCGTCACGAGAAGGATGCTGGTGTTTTGGGGTGGGTTTTCCTCTCTTAAATGTTAGTGAGGACACCTCCCTTGGACATCAGGTGGGGTAAGGAAAAGCTGCCGAGGCGGTGGGACCTTCCTGCGGGGGCTTCTGGGTACAAAGGCCTGTTTGAGTTTTAGTGCGCAGACCGAGTAGACGGCACGCGCAGAGCTTGCTGTGATTTTGTTGTAAGATTATACTCTTTTCCCTCCTACAGGCATCTTTGCTTACCTGAACTACCATGTTCCCCGGACAAGACGGGAGATCCTGGAGACCCTTATCAAAGGGCTCCAGCGGCTGGAGTACAGAGGCTATGACTCTGCAGGTAGCTCTCTCCGAGCAACGGTGGTTCTGTTTTGAGTTTTGGCTTGGAAATGATGATTTTCGTGGTGCCTTTGTGTATGGTTTCTGCTGTCTTCTGCGCTTGAAGAAAGCTGAAACAGATGTTGGATTGTGATCATGCGGTCAGAGGTTTGAATTAGCTTTCAATATACAGTTTTCTATAACATTCTTGATGCCTGTTCTCTAAAGCTTTAAAAATACCTTCAAGGTGACAAAGGGAAAACGCACTTCTAATCTAAGGGGTTTCTTGCCTTTATTTGGAGGGTCGGCTGGGGGAGAAAGGGCACTGTAAAAAATAAAAAAAAAAATCAGTATTTATTTACATG
>KL268973.1:33277-47620 GCA_000699545.1 Podiceps cristatus | reverse complement strand
GCCGTGCCATGGCCAGCCGTGCCCTGGGGCAGAGCAAGGAAATCGCACCAGGAGGTGAAACCCTGCTCTTCGTTCTGCCGAGGACGGTTTTTCACGCAATAAAGTTCTGTGGTCTCTGCTGGCTGCGGTACCAGCCGCGGCACCCGGTGCCGGGGCTGAGCCGGGCCTTTCCTCTGTCTCCAGAGTTCATCGTCATCCACAACGGCATCATCACCAACTACAAAGACCTGCGGAAGTTCCTGGTGAGTGACACGGGGGGGTGTGTCGCGCCTCGCTCTCCCACGCGCTTACCACTCGTATTCCCACACTCACTTTCCCACTCACACTCTCCTGCTCATATTCACTTTCTTCCATTCGTGTTTCCCCACTCAGATTTTTGCACTCGCTCTTCCACTCATGTTTACACTCTGACTCCTACTCTGCGAGTACATTCTCACTCTCACATCTCTCCATTCTCTCCCTCCCTCACAGTCCCCCAGTCAATCCCACTTACCCTCCCACTCACCACATTCCACACTCATATTCCCACATGCATACTCGCCACCCTACTCACACCCCAATTTACACGCCCCTCAATCCCTTACACCCCCTACTCACTCTTCCTCTCACACTCTCCTCCATTCACACTCCCAATTCTTGTACTTCCACTCATGCTGACCCACTTGCACTCACCCACTTAAACTCTCTCCCTCCCTTCCTTCCACCCCCACTTGTTCCCCACTCACACTCATCCATTTGCGTTCCCCACTCACACTCATCCATTTGCGTTCCCCACTCACACTCATCCATTTGCGTTCCCCCTCCTCCTCACTCCCCATAGTCTCACACTCGCTCCTTTACTCTCACCCAACTCACACCCCCATTCCCAAACTCATATTCTTGCACTTACCCCTCCTCTGCTCCTCACTCACCCACTCACACTCTCCCAAGCACTTCCCCCACTAGCCTCATTCATTACTCTCCTACACATTCACTCACTCCTTAACTCACACTCTGCACTCACTCTTCCACTCACACACACTCCCAGTGCACCCTCACTGCACTCCTCTACTCATTCCCTCACTCACACTCCCCCTCCCACTTACACTCCTTTTCACTCCCCCATATTCCCTCACTTGTCCCATTCCCCACTCAGTCACTCACATGTCCCCACTCACCCCCACTCATATTCTCACTCACACTTCCCAACTGACTGTAACTTGCTCTCCCACTCCTTCTCGCTCACACTCCCCGCTCACTACCTTATTCCCTCGCTCACATTCTCACACTCCCCACTCTGTCCCCTCATTTCCCCACTAAACCTCTCACTCACACTCACCCTCCCACTCCCCCATTCGCCCTTCCCACTCACCATCCCACTAACAATCCTCACACCCTTACTACTCCATTCCCCACACTCAACTCTCCCACTCAGTCCCACTCCTTACTCACACTCACTCAGACTCACGTCCTCAATCCCACACTCATTCTCTTACTCCCTACTCACTCTCCCACTCACCCTGTTCATATTCTTGCATTCATTCTTCCACTCACTCCTTACTTGCTTCCTCACTTGTACTCTCTCCTCCACTCATACACTCCCCCGCTCACTACCCCATTCCCCACACTCACTCATTCACTCACTCTCACTCACACTCCCCTCACTCAGTCCTCACCCCCTTCATATTCTCACAATCACTCCCCTACTTACCCTTCCACTCACACTCCTCCACTCACTGTGCTACTCACACTCAAACTCCTCATTCCCCTGCTCACATTCTTGCACTCCCACTTACACACCCCCCAACTCACACTCCCTTCTCACTCAGACTCCCCCCACTCACTCAGATGCCGTCCCTCATACTCCTCACTCTCTCAGGCCCTCATATTCTCACTCACTCCCACACTCCTCACTCACCCGCTCATTCTCACACTCCAGTACTCACTCCCCCACACCGTCTTACTTGTGCTCACCTCCCATTCACGCTCCTCCACACTCTCACCTCCCTCCCCCCGCACATACTCCTCCACTCACACTCCCCTCACACGCACACCTCCATTCACACTCCCTCCTTCTCCCACTGACTTCCGCATGCCTGCGTTTCACTCCCGCTCACCCCCGTTTGTGCTTCCCTGCTCGTTCTGGCACTCATGCTCCCCTGCTCACTTGCTCCTGCACTCCCACTCATTCCAGTCGTGCTCGTCCCCCTCACACTCGCTCCCCCATTTGCGGTCACTTGCTCTTGCCCTCGGGAGCACTCGCACGCACACACACACACTCCACATTTGCACTCGCACGCCCCCTCACTCACGCACGCATTCTCGCACTTAACACTTGCTCTAACACTGGCACGTTCTTGCACTCTCCGTCTCGTACACGCTCCCCACTCGCCCTCACGCTCTGGGTGCACACCCGGTCCCCTCTCCCACACGTGCCTCCCCCTCCCCTTTGCACTCTCGCACGTGCACTCGTGTGCTCCCGCTCCCCTTTGCGCTTGCTCCGCTGCCTCGCGCTCTCGTCCTCCCTCTCCCAGACACTTGTGCTCCCACCCCCTTGCCCGCCCTAGCGGAGTGGGAAGGAGAAGGAAGGAGGCACATCCGGATGGAGGGGAAAGATGGAAGGAAAGGGGAAGAAGAAGGGATGAAAGGGAAAAGAAATGAAAAGGGGACAAGGAAATGAAGGGAAGGAGAAGGAAAAAGAAGGGAGGGATGAAGGAAGGAAAATGGGAAAGGAAAGGTAGGGAAGAAGGAAGGAAATGGGAGGCAACAAAAGGAAGGGAAGGAAATTAAAATGGAAGGAAGGAAAAGAAATCCAAGGGAAATGGAAGGAAGGAAAAAAAAAAGATATGAGAAAGGAAAAGGCAGGAAAGGAGGAAGGAAGGGAGAGGAAATGCAGGAGAAGGAGAAAATGAAGGAAAGAAGGACAGGTGGGGAAAAAGGAAGGCCAGGATAGAATGTGAGGAAAAGGGAAGGCAGGAAAGAGGGAAGAAAGGAACAGGTGGGGAAAAAGGAAGGCCAGGATAGAAGGTGGGGAAAAGGGAAGGCAGGAAAAAGGGAAGAAAGGCGGAAACAGGGAAGGGAAGCAGAAGAAAAGGAAAAGGAGGATCAGGAGAGAGGAAAAGGGAAGAAGGAAGGACTAAGACAGGAAAGGAAGGAAGAAAGGAAGAAGACAGAACAGAAGGAAGAGGAAAGGCAGGAAAGCAAAGAGAAAAGACAAGGAAATGAGAAGAAAGAGGAAAAGGCAGGAAAGGATAGAGGAAAAGGCAGGAAAGGATGAGGAAAAGGCAGGAAAGGATGAAGGAAAGGCAAGGAAAGGATGAAGGAAAGGCAAGGAAAGGATGAAGGAAGGGCAAGGAAAGGATGAAGGAAGGGCAAGGAAAGGATGAAGGAAGGGCAAGGAAAGGAAGGATAGAACCAGGGAATGCAGAAAAGAAGGAAAAAAACAAAAGTGGGAAAGGAGAGGAAAGAGCAGGTGGGAAGAGGAAATGGAAGAGAGAACGAAAAGGAAGAGCAGGAAAGAAGAAAGAAGGCAAGTAGGCAGGAAGGGGGAAGAGGAGAGGCAGGAGGGAAGGAGGAAAGGAAGGAAGAGGAAAATTTTGCAGGAGAAGGAAGATGAGTCTGGAGGGAAGGAAAGAAGAAATTCAGGAGAGAAGGAAAAGGCAAGGATGAAAGAGGAGATTGAAGGAAGATGAGGGACAGAAAAAGGCAGGAAAGACAGAAAAAGGCAGAAAAGAGGAAATGTAGGAGGGAAGGAAAGGCAGGAACTAAGGAGAGGGGGAAGTCAGAAGGGAAGAGGAAATGTTGGAGGGAAAGAAGGAGGAAAAGCCAGGAAAAGGATGATAGGAAAGTATGAAGGAAGGAAGGGGAAAGAAGGAAAAAGGAAAGGCAGGAAAGAAGAAAAAGGAAAGGCAGGAGGGAAGGATAAAAAAAGGAGAGGAAGAAAGAAATGGGGTGTGGAGGGAAGAAGGAAAGGCAGGAAAAATGGAAAGACAAGAAGAAAAAGGAAGGAAAAGGAAAGGTGGGGAGGAAGGCAGGAGCAAAGAAAAGGAAAGGCAGGAGAAAAAGGGAAGGAAAAGTTAAAGGCGGGAAAAAGGGAAAGGAGGAATAAAAGGAAAAAAGGAAAATGCAAAAGAAGACAAAGGCAGGAGAGAGGAGGGAAAAGGAAATGCAGGAACAAAGGAAGGAAAAAGGGAGGCGGGAAAGGGAAGGAAAAGCGCAGGAGGAGAGAAGAAGCGCCAGGCGCGGTGGGCAGGGCAGGGCCGGGCTGTTCCCCACGCGTGCTGTCACTGTAGGAGAGCAAGGGCTACGACTTCGAGTCGGAGACGGACACGGAGACCATTGCCAAGCTGGTCAAGTACATGTACGACAACCGGGACAGCGATGACATCAGCTTCACCACCCTGGTGGAGAGGGTCATCCAGCAGCTGGTAACGCTGGGAGCGGGGGCGGGACGGGCAGGGGACACGCACCCCAAGGTGGACAGGCGCAAAAAATCCCCCCTGTGCGCCAGCGTTGCCCGGGGTAGCCTGGCTGGTGCGACGCTGCACCTCTGCCGGACTGTGCCGCAGGCTGCCACGGAGCGGTTGTGCCTTTCCTACCTCCGACCGTTTGTCTCGGACATGCGTTCGTTTAACATTAATCACGTGAAAAATGCCTAAATTTGGGGGCGCGGTGGTATCCGGAGGCAGGCAGTGCCCGGCGTGCGGGGTGCCCGGCGTGGGACAGTGACCGAGTCGGCGCGGAGGCGATGCTGACCCCTTGTGGGAACGTCCCCGCATAGCGACTGGGCCCACGCGTGGGTCTCGCCGCGTGGCGCGCAGGAAAGGGGGTCGGCCCCGAGGTACCTCAGGCACCTGCTTCAGCAGAGGGTGTTTCAGTGATGGGCCTGGCAGGAGCCGTAGCAGCAACAGACCAAGCCGCCGTTGGGTGGCAGGTTGCGGTGGGTCCCCCGTACGCCCGGTGGCGCCGCACCTGAGCGAACCCCCCAAAGTTCAGGCGCTGTTTTTGCCAGATCTTTGCCTTTGTACCCACCCTCGCTGCACTCTGCAGTAACGCAGGAGCACTTGTGCGGTAGCCGGTGACGGCAAGTGCCATGTCTGCCTGGGGGTTCGGAACACTCATTGAGGGGTTGAGGATGAGCAGCCTGGGCTGAGGAGAGGGACGTCCTTCCAGGATGAAGTGCCTGGAGCTTCAGAAGATGGCTCTGAAGCCGCCTCCTCGGTATCTCTTACATGTTCGCAGACACACGGGTGCAGCTTCTGTGCTGGGAACCCAGAAATGGTGGCCCAGGCCTCAAACAAAGGGAGAAACAGTTTGTCTTTCTCTTGTTCCAGGAAGGTGCTTTCGCCCTTGTGTTCAAAAGCGTTCATTACCCTGGTCAAGCGGTTGGTACCAGGTACGTGTTGCCGTGGGAAAGAACATTCTTGTTGCACCCTATATGTTACCATTTTTGTGCCCCTGAGAAGATGATGGAGTAGAGGTGGTGGTTCCCATCACGCTGCATGTGCTGGGGTGAGGGTGGCTGTTGGTTTTCATTTCCTTTCTCTTTGTTTTCCATTTGTTATACCACAAAATTCCCCAAAATGTTTTCCAAATTTCTTGGTGACCACTTGTATCACACCAGCTCTGGAACAGCTGGTTTTTGTAGACTCTGGTCGTGAGGGATTTGAAAGGAGATGGCTGGTTTTATCTTTTCCTTTGCATTTGCCGTTGTGGCAGCGTTTGGCCAAGTCCTCCGTTTGACCCGTTTGGGCCAGCCTGCTGTTCAGGTTTTCTACGCCGCTTTTAAACGTCAGCATCAGTTGGGTTGGTGTAAGCGTACACGTGCCTAGCACAGGCTTTGAATTTTGGTGCCGATAACTGTTTATAGATACATACAGCGTGCAACAGCCAGCGTGCTCCTGGTTCAGGTGTCCAGGGGGCTGCAGTTATGCTGGCAGAGTTTTGGCTAAACTTGAGACAGATTCCTCGCGTTCTTGTGGTGTGTTTTTTTTAGAGATTCTTTTGCCCTGTCTTGTGGCCTCCCGCGTTTGCAGCACCAACAACTTCTCTGGGAGGAGCTCGCTCTTTTTTAGTTCCATTCTGTTGCTGTGCTGGACAATAACAGTCCCTTCAGGTCGGATGTCAAGGTGATGAATCTCGGGGCGCTGAGGGCTGTAACTCGATGTCTTCCTGCAGGCGCGGCAGCCCCCTGCTCATAGGAGTGCGCAGCGAGCACAAGCTCTCCACCGACCACATCCCGATACTCTACCGGACGGGTAAGTGTGAGCACCCCTTCCCCACAGCCACCACCTTGCAGTCGGACCAATGCACAGGCGCAGCGTTTCACACACATTTGGAATACATTTTAACACGTTTAAACTCTCATCTGTAAATTTAACCATTATAAAAAAGAGATTTTTTTTTTTCCGAGTTTTTAAGCAGATGTTATACAGCCATATACCTTAAGTTAGTCTCTAGTTTTATAACCAAAGCTTTAATGTCCAGTGGTTGCGAGGAAAATGCATCTTAATACAGTAAAATAGAATAGAGTAGTTCAGTGTAATAAAGTTAACAGTACAGTTAAACTTGGATACCTAAGTTTGTTTTGCATGTGGCGTGTTGGCATTCAGGGACTTGGTTTTTTTCATGAACCAAAATGACCGTGTGTCAAAGGCTGTAGGCTTTTCCCTGTCACAGACCTTTTCCCCGACCCCCAACGCAAGTTTTAAAAAACCGAATGTCTGTTACCCTTTGCGTGGTGATGTATTTTTATGTTGTCTGCCCATCTTTCTCTCATATGTGTGTTTTACCACTGTAGACACATAGTTGCGCTTTTGAAAATAGAAAGTGGCTACGAATTATCCTGTAATTTGCCCTTGTCGGAGGAGTCTGAGCCCCAGAAGTTACTGGGCCCTGGACGAGTTGTCCAAGCACGGCAGTGACCACAAGGACTTACTGTCGCAGCCTGACTTACTACTCCCTAGCAAGGCTGCTCCTGGTAGCTGCTGCAATAGAGCGTGAAGAACCCGTCCCAGTAAACTCCGTGTTTACTCTCGGTGGATGTTGGATAATTAGCAGTAATCCTTAATAGATGTATGTAACACTTCTTTTTCATTGTCTGAAGTTTGTTTTTTTGTTTTATTTTCCAATTACACTTCCAGCTGTACAATCTATGGATCATTCTTTTGATGGAATATCCATAAAAATGGAGGAAGGTGCCTACCAGAGAAAACCTAATACTTGAAATTTCAGACAAATCCTCCAGTTCCTTAGAAAAGGAATCATAAATGAGACAAATATGCATTGTCTCTTTAATATGTGGTTATTGCTTTCCGTGCAGTGTAGTGAAACGAATGGGCTACTCAGAATTCCTTCTTGATCAGAAACGCCATGAGCAACACACAGGAAAATCCACCCATCAGTCCACCCGTCCCATCTCAAATACTCTGACATCAGGCTCAGCGGATGTGCAAAACTGACGACTTGGTGCAGGTTGTGCTGCGTGCTCCCTGCAGTCCTGATTACAGGAGGAAATAATGAATTACCTTAAAAACCCCACTAAACAACAGAGCCAAACCCTGTTCCGAGGCTGCTAATAATCCTAATGCAAGCGTTCTCCAGAGTTCCTCAGCTTGTCAAAGGGCTACGCCCGCCCTCCTGATCACGGGGTGAATCTGAATCGCGGCTTCTGGCAGAAGCAGCAGGGTTGAGCCGAGGCTGGAACTTCCTTCCCTTCACTCACTCACATGGGCGAACCATTTTAAATTGGCATTAAGTACCCAAGTTTTGTAACGGCTGACCTGTCACGTGTGATGTGATGAACTGCATTCACATCTGAGGCAGGAGAGCGCTTGGCTATAAGAGGAAAAGATCTGGTTCTTAGCTACTGGAATTAAATGTGATTCCAGCCTCGGGCACTGACAGCTCAGCGGGTGAAACCTGTGTGCTTTTGCTGGAGGAGGAACAAATCTCTGTTAGTTGAAAGGTGAACTATGTTCTTTGTCAGGAACTGGTTTGCCTGAGTCCAAACACTAGTCAAGGTTTCATTTCTTTTTACAAAACTTATCTCTCTCAAGTCAGTGTGAAGTGTTTAGGTAAAATTCTGAAGTTGGGTTAATTCCCGGGGGTTTAAGAACCAAAGTCCCTCAGCTTTTGGTGGCACTAAGGCTTTTCTAAAAAATGGACCATATGGAATACATGGAATAGAGAATCTGACTATATCATCATTGTTTTGTTGGTTGTATAATGCTGTCATCTGAAAACGCCTCTTACAGAAATCACAACTTTAATGCCGCTCAAGTAAGCAGGGAAGAATCTATTATGAAGCAGCTGTGCTGCAGTACCTTCGCGGAACTGCCATGTGCTTAGGGCTGTCATAGTGGAGGGGGAGGTGGTACCAAAATACACTCAAACCATGCTACTCCTCTGCCCAGTATTTACTGTCATAGAATCACAGAATGTTTTGGGTTGGAAGGGACCCCCAGAGCCCATCTAGTCCAACTGCAGGGACACCATTACCCAGATCAGGTCGCTCACAGCCCCGTCCAACCTGGGCTTGAATGTTTCCAGGGATGGGGCCTCCACCACCTCTCTGGGCAACCCGTTCCAGTCTTTCACCACCCTCAATGTAAAGAATTTCCTCCTTATATCCAGCCTAAACCTCCCCTGTTTCAGTTTAAAACCATTACTATACCTGTGTTAACTCTCCCTGTCTCCATTCTTTGATTCAGAAGGGAAAAGATTAAAAGACTAAAAGATTACTTCTGTGTTGCTTCTAAATTCTAGTAAACAGGAGGTAGGTGCTGTAGAGCAACAATTCAGGTCGGCCATAGATACGTAGACAATCTATGGACAAATCCATGGATAAATAACAACCACAACTGGCTGATAATACTCACCGTAGCTTTTCAATCGCCCCTTGGTAAGATGTACCTTCAGTGCCTGTGTACGTGCACGATAAGAACACATTCCAGTTACTGCTCGGTGTGGAATCTGTAATACAGGAAAGCAATGCAACATAATAAAGTCAATGCAGGGAAATTGTTCTGTTTTGAGAAACAAAATTTGCATGTTTTGATCAAATATGGGTGCTTCTGTTGGAGAACGGCCCCTAACGCCTTTGCTCTGTCCTTTTTCAGCAACAAATCAGTCTGTCCTGTCTCAACTCAACAACAAGGCGGTGGTTTTCCTCATTTACTGACTTCATAACTGGAGGGCTCTAAATTGTTGGCTGAGTGGAACCTTCTTGTTGCGTATCAACATGAAAGCAGTATTTTTTCTTTACATTTTCATTTACAGAGCGTACACCTAAACATCACGAGCTCTACTTGCATCACTGACTCAGAGCACTGTCCAGTAGGTGAAGCACAATATTAGAGCTTATGGAATAAATATATAATAAAGGAGCTTCAGTGTGGTTATTCTTTAGCAATAGTCACGTTTTGCTAGGTGAGCTGATTAATCCGCCCCTTGCCCTACCGTGCACAATTGACTGGCACGTGATTTTGTTCGAGCAGTAGGTGTTTTGGTCCTCCTCTGCATTCTTGATGAGCTTGGCCACTGAGAAGTGTTACCTGCAATTGAAGAGGAGGCGGAGGATTAGAGTGTTGGGAATTGCCAGAGCACTCCAGAAAGGGTCTCTGGTGAAATACTGAACTTTTTAAAAGGCTCAGTACAGTTTTTGGAAGTTGACTCTGTCCTTCAGTACACCTAGATACTTCCCTGGCGATGGCGTAGGACTTGCAGCAGTTTACCAGCTGGACAGCTTTTGGATCAGAATGAGGTGGTTGTATTTGATACCTCAGGAACAAGGCCGAGTGCTTAATTTCCTGATGTGTCTCTGAACACATTAGCTCAGCCAGACAAAAATGGGTTTGAGTTACGTCTGCTGGTGCTCAGTGGAACAGTGTGGTTGCACAGGTGGCAGCTCGGAAAGAATCTCACCCAGTGCTGAGAATAACTGACAAAGAAAGAGCAATCCTGCTCCGCTTCTCAAAGCCTCGGGAAAGTTAGTGAAACAGGAGCACAGGAGAAACTTAAAACAATAAACCAGGCAGATTCAACCAGGAAAATGTCGGTAAATGTGGCTGCTCATAAAGCAGCTTGAGCTCTCTTCTCCCAGCAGAGCCACACATAAACTTCCCATTTGAATTTTTACTGATGTTTGTATTTTTATTGATATTTTCCTCTAAACCTAAAGCTCTGCATTAACGTTACACCTGCAGAGTTAATTCAAAAGCACACAAACACCTCGCAAGCAGACTGAGAGAGGGCACAGCAATGTGAGTGCTAGCGTGCTGCCCTCTCCTCTTGTCGCTGTTAAACGTGCTGTGACTGCGCACAGCGATGAAAATAGTGCTTCATGTTGGTACCGTGCCTTGGGACCTCTGGTTGAGACTGACATGGCAGCCGCGGTCTGGAGCCGTCGGTACCTGCGGTACCTAATCCTCCTGTCTTCTAGGTAAAGACAAGAAGGGAAGTTGCAACCTGTCTCGCGTTGACAGTACCACCTGCCTTTTCCCCGTCGAGGAGAAAGCTGTGGAGTACTACTTTGCTTCTGACGCTAGGTAACATTTGCCGGTAAAGTTAGCGTACGTAAAAATATGCTGGTTAAAGCTGAGGCCTTGGACAAGAGGCGGGGAGGCTGTGGTTTATGGGTAACGGTGACTGATGCATATGTGGCCGTTGGCATTACTTTAAAAATGTTAACAAAAAACTCTTCGAGCACATCTGTTGATAAGATTGCAGAGGCGAGAGATAAGAACCCTGAGAGAGTACTGACCCAAATTAACAGGACTGATGCTAATTATCAGGAGAATTGTGTTGATTCTCCGGGGACCTCTCCACACATGCAATTTCTTTATCATCAGAGTTGGCTTATTTTAATCCCAGGGGAGGGAGGAAAGACTAACTTGACAGCAGCCTTACCAGAACTTTGGTTGTCTCTCTGTTAGGGAAATGAATACTTGTTCCAGAAATGTAAAAATACTGTTACGGTTGATTTCTGCAGCTCTTCTCATCAGAGCATGTTGGGAGAGTTGTAGGACACCTTGATGTGTTCTGATTTTAGAGAGCTTTCCAGTGACTTGCCCGAGGTCAGAACCAAAGCTACTAAAACAGGAAGCTGACGTATTTCAGTCCAGTTTGCCTTGTTCAGCTAAGAGTACAGACTAAAACCTGGGCAAAGATTTTTAAATCCCACTGGTAATTCCAATGTCGACATTCCCCAAGTAAACGGCAAGCGGGGAAGGTGAACTCCAAATTCTTGGAGTGCTTCTAGGCAGGTCTCAAAGCACTTTAACGGGTGGCCAGGCTGTCCCCAGTTTTACAGATGGGGAAAATGAGATGCAGCAGGGACAGTGGCTTAACACTGGGAAACCCAGGAAAGGAATTTGCACCTGTAGCCGAGCACCCTGTGTGCTAAGGCAAAGGCCTCTCTTCCTGACTTCCACTCTTAGCTCCTAACGGTTAGATCGCGTTGCTGCACGCGCTGCTCTGTCTGAGGAATTCGTAGGTTCTTCTTAAAGCAGGCACTGAAATTAATAATGAGGTAGGTGGAAAAAATCCAGCTGTATTGGCATGTGGAAACGTACTTTGCAGTACTCCTCTTATTTTAAAAGAAATTCCATTGAAATGAGTAACTTTCTTGAATCCAAAGCTGTATGTAGAATTACAAATAGGGCTGTAGCCCTCATCTTTCTGTGAAGAATAATGTCTTACGGCAAACGGTGTACGCTTTTACAGCGCAGTCATTGAGCATACCAACAGAGTGATTTTCCTTGAAGATGATGATGTAGCAGCTGTGGTCGATGGCCGTCTTTCCATCCACCGGATTAAACGCACAGCAGGCGATCACCCTGGACGCGCCGTCCAAACCCTGCAGATGGAACTGCAGCAGATTATGAAGGGTAAAACCTTTTGGATGTCACCTGTGTAGATGCACAGGTCCTCGCTGGAGTTGGAGAATAAGTTGGGTTGAAAAAGACCTCTGGAGGTCATCTGGCCCAGTCCCTGCGTTAAAAGCAGGGCCAAGGAGATCGGAGCGTGGAAGGGCCTTGTTTAGTCGCGTTCGGAGTATCTCCGAGGACAGAAATCCCACAGCCTGTCTGAGCACCTCTTCCCGTGCCTTGCTACCCTCATGGTGAAAAAATTCCTCCTTACGTCTAACGGGACTTTCCCTCTAGCTGCTGGCACCGTAACGAGGAGAATTGTGGGGCTGAGGATTTTGCCTCCTGCTTGGAGACACCCATTTTTTCCAAGATTGAGCCCTAGCAGGCTGCCATCCCGCATCTGACCATTCGTTCACACCTTCTAGTAAGCTGAATCTTTCTCTCAGGATGAGCTGATGCTTTGGTAGAAAATCATCATCATAATCTCTGACTGGTAACTGGCCTGTTAGTGACTCCAATCCAAGCTTTTCCCTATATACATAGGAAAAATATTAAATTACCAGGAGGTAATTTAAAGGGTTCTCATTTGGTTTGCTTCTTTCTTTCTTTTATAGGTAACTTCAGCTCATTTATGCAGAAAGAAATATTTGAACAGCCAGAATCCGTTGTTAACACGATGAGAGGAAGGGTCAACTTTGATGACTACACTGGTAATTGAGATTAAGCCTCCTTTATTTTTGACAGCTCAGTATTTAGTAGTTATTCACAGTAATTATAGAGGAAGAAATAGGTGATGACATGGGAGAGTAAGACGATGCGTGTGGCTCCTGGGGAGCGCTTCCAGTATGACATGCGCTGGGGGTGAGATGGCTTTTGCAAAGTGGTTGATGGAGCTCGTAACGCGCAGTGTGTTAGCACCAGTAAGCTTGAAAATGTCTGCTACCTGGCCACCCTAATTTTTATTCTCTGAATCTTGCTTCCAGTAAATCTCGGTGGGTTGAAGGATCACATTAAGGAGATTCAGCGGTGTCGTCGCTTAATCCTTATTGCTTGTGGGACAAGTTATCATGCTGGAGTTGCGGTAGGTGGTCAGTCTTGATCTGTTTGCGAACTGTAGCTAGAATCGAACAGCGGGCACAGTATTGCGTGTGTCGAGCAGGCTGAGGGTTGATTGAGGGTTAAGACCGAGCAAGTCCACGCTGATGAATGAAGACCCTTTTGTCAGCTGCGTACACCAGACTTTCAATTCACCAGCAAGAGCGGTAGGAAGGAAAAGCTGAAGAACTTGAATACTTACGAGAAATGTTGCCTATGACTTTCATTGCTGTGGAAGGCTTTAAAAACCGAAACCTGCTCTGTCGTTAAAGACAGTCGGCAGGGGAAGAGTCAACGCAAGAGCAGAGCGTGACCGCTGCAGCAAGGTAGGGGCTGCCGCGAGCCAGACAGGGTTGCCACAGACCGTGATGGCGCCTGCTTAGAGCTGCCCCTGTGCTTGCCCGGCACAGTGGAGAGGTTTCGCTTTGTACCGTACAGAAGCGCTGGCTGTGCGTGTAGCCCGCGAGTGGTTTCATTTCATCAAGGCCTGACCTAGTCGTCGGTTAAAATGCGATGGCTGTATGCGAAGCCTGTTTAGATTGTAGCTTGGCAGCCCATAATGGTGCAATTAAAAGTACTCTGCAGTTTCACAGAGGAATCCTTCAGCTTCTCTCAGCCACGCTGCAAAACACAGCTATGTTAACTGATTTACAGGGTCCAGAAAAGGAAATTTCTGTTCATCTTGGCTAGCTCTGTAAGATAAGGGTAGCGGTAATCCATCGACTAGCCAAAACAAGTTTCTGGCTTGGCCTGGGTACAGGTGGTGGTTTCTGACTTCTTCAGTAATGCAAGCTGCAGTATGACAGGAGGACACCCCGTATTGTATAATATATACCTACTGTTATATAAGCGCGACTTCAAATTTAACAACCATCTCCGCGTGAGGAAGGAGTTGGCACCACAAAGCGCCTGTGAGGCCAAAAGCCGGGGTAGCTGTGGGACTTGAGTGTGGATATACTGAGTAATTAAGATGCAATCCAGTGCTAATTTTCACACGGTATTTTGATAGTAAGATTTTCCAGTGTGTGGCAACTAGGTGGTTTTTTTGTACTCCAAACGCTTGGGTTTGTTTTTTTTTTAAACACGATGTAATATGTAACTTTCTGACATCTTCTTTTACCAGACCCGTCAGGTTCTGGAAGAACTGACTGAATTACCTGTTATGGTTGAACTAGCCAGTGACTTCTTGGACAGAAACACTCCTGTCTTCAGAGACGATGTTTGCTTTTTCATCAGCCAGTCAGGTATGGTCTCGCTTTGCCACCCACTCTCACTCCCCTCTTTCCTGTAAATGTTAGCCTGGGAGGGAAGGGGCAGTAGGGCCAAATTCTTGTGCCTGCCTGTAGGATTGCACGCAGTACGGGTGAGAGAAGAAACTGGCACACATGTAGATGGGGAA
>KL268973.1:22044-33246 GCA_000699545.1 Podiceps cristatus | reverse complement strand
GTTCTCCTCCCGTCCATCTGCCTGCTGGTGCGTGATTTTGTTTAGCTGAGTCTTACATATGGTAACAGTACTTTTGTTTCCTTTCTCTGGGAGGAAATATCCCATCAATCAACAGATGAGAAAAATGCCACTGAACACCGAGTAAAGGCAACCCAGTAGTTTCCTTTTGAATAGTTTCAGTTCTCTAGTTAAAGCACTACCAAATACTGGTCTATATGGTGGATCGGATCCATAAAAGAAAGGAAACTATTACACACAGGTATCAAAAAAAATATACAGCCACCTTGGAATGCAACGTGAGACAAAAGACACTTCAGCATTAAAAAAAAACCCCATGTATCACATCCAAAATATTTTCCAGGACAATTGCAATATAGAACTACAAGGTTTTTCCTCTTAGTTGCATTTACCATTACAGATTTTCATAACTGATCTTCAGCTTTGGTAATAAAGCTAGTAGTTATTTCTCCTCCTTAGGTTAAAATACTCTTTTAGTAGCATTTTTTTCTTTTCAGTATCAAGTAATTCGGAATACCCTCTCTTTGTAGGGGCTCATGTTAAGAAAAAGAAAAGCTTTCCCTGGCTTTTTGGAAAATGTGCGGGTGTTGCTGCTTCCCCTTAGGAGCCGCGCTGTCCCAGTCTAACCGGGAACGCGACTGAGGGCGCGCGAGGGGAGGCGTTTCCCCAGAAGTGTTAGACGTGGCAAGCTAACAAAGATTTTCCGGGAACCTGAGCTTGGTCATCGGGCAATACAAACCCAAAGTAAATATTGAGATCAAACAACCCCAGTTCCCCCCACCCCTAAATCTGTTTTTCTAGCCTTAGATTCCACCCGACATGACTTGCTTGAAGTAGCGCAGCATGCAGAGCGGGTTTTGTGCACTGGTGTACAGAGGGAGAGGTGCAGTGCCCCAGCCTTGGCGTGTTTTGTTCTCTAGTGTCACCTTAGATGCGCGGGAGAGCTCAGAAGAGGCGGGTCCTTTTGGGACGAACAAAATGGTAATGCTAGGTGGAATGCGCGTGAGGGGGAACACTTCTATTTCTGGTCCCGTCTCCGGGGCTCACAAGCAGCACCATTGGGGATCATCAGTGATTTAAACCCGCTTTTTTCTGCCTCTTTCTATCTAGAGTTTTTGAATCAACATGTCAAGTGAAGTCCGATCTAAGCCAGCTTGTGTTTGCGTAGTGCAAACAATTTGAAGAGTGCAAACAATTTGAACAGGGATAATGAGTTTTAGACGCAACCTTTTTGATAGCAGATTTTGCAAGCTCTCGTGCTGTTGGTAAGCGCCGTCGGCAAACAACGCCGTGGGTTGCGATGGCGGTGGGAGGACTCGAAAGGCTCGTCGTAATTTCGTGCCATTGCATCCACACTTCAGCTATCCCTAATGCATCTTTCCCCCCACCCCGCCGGGCCCCAGGTGAACTTTGGTTGACCGTGAAAAGGAGGAAAGTTTCTTTTTGTTAAAAAAGATACACTTGAACTGCCGTTTGTTTGTTTGTTTGTTTTTAACCATAGCAGAATACTGACTCTCCCTTACACCAAATACTACTGTTAGGTTTTACATTTTCTAGATTCTACTGTCTTGTTAGAGGTAAAGCAGAGTATTCCGGGGCTGAAATCGCTACTAACTCCTTTGACTTGCAGGCAAACACAAACCTCCTGGATTCTATTTGGGAAACGACTGCGGTTTTCCGTCTGCAGTGACAGCAGTAACCGGTACTGAACTGCGGCGTTGTCAATACCTGTCTTTTCAGGTGAGACGGCAGATACTCTGATGGGTCTTCGGTACTGCAAGGAGAGAGGAGCCTTAACGGTAGGAATAACCAACACAGTGGGCAGCTCGATATCACGAGAGACAGACTGCGGAGTCCATATCAACGCAGGACCAGAGATCGGGGTCGCCAGTACCAAGGTAAGTAATAAATTGGTAGGCCTCACTGATGATGATGATGATGATGATTGTTCCTGACCCTGTCCCTGACAGTGTTGGCTGTAGCAGGGGTCCTCAGTTAAATGCTTTCTGCTCCCTTTCTGCCGGTTGCTGTTGATGATTGTGTAGTTAACGGCCGTGTGCCCAGCAACACTCTTATCTTGTAAAGGGAGCTGCTTTTCTTTCATTTTTTTTAATGGAATATTATAAAGAAGCAATATTAAACATTGAAAACAAAGGCGTCTCGGAGGGAAGAATTCCCTAAGAGGCAAGAATTCTGTCCTCTTTGCCATCATTAGTCTTGAGGTGCAGGTTTAAACTAAGGCCTAAAGATGAAAATAGAAATTAAAAGACAAGATTATGACAGCATGTAGCTGCCCTTAATGGCACCGCTTTACTAAAGAAAGCGTGATATTAAAACTGGACTTTCAGGAAATGGGGAAACGGTCTTTTACAGAAACCCAGCATTTATGTCCATCTTACAGAATTGTTCTGTGGTTGATGCATCTGGCTACGTGTGATACAGTATAAAATAACTTGCTTTGCTGCATTTCATTCTGATGAAGTGCTTCTGCATGGTGAAATCTGCTTTGATTTAGTTATATTTAGAGGCGAGATGATGTCAATCTGTTACATAAATTCAGCCAAAAACCACATTTGAGTTTAATAGTTCATTGGGGAATTTGATCATGGAAAATTCATGAGTCTCTTACAAGAAACTCTTGAACGAGTTGTTTGTCCCAGGGTTGTTTTCGCATAGCCAGCATTACAGTTTGGAGATAACTGAAAATGGCATTTTCTCTCTGGTGATGTGGGGAGTTACCAAAGTCGTGCGTATATGAAATAGGAACTCGAAAAGATTCTGCCCTAAGGTCGTCCAGAATTTCATTCTGAGAAGATATTCTAAACAACCCAGGCATTGTCAGCACGACTGCTCAGTGCTATTCACTGCTGTAACCTTAGACCGCGCGCTGCCCAGAACAAAGTCGATCACATTCCACATCAAACTCCGCTAGTCAGCATAACTGAAGCTTTTCTAGATTCCTTCAGAGCTATTTAAATCTTCCCCACTCAAGCAACTTGAAAGTTTGTTTGATCATTGTTTAGGAAGGGACAGAAATACTACAAACCCTCAGCTTATTTCGAAGCAACTTCAATCCCAGGCTGGCACCAGAGACCATTTCGTAACACTTGTCTTGTAAGGACTTCGGGGGCCAGACTTTGCCGTAGCTGTTGGATACTGGGCCTCAGATGTTTTTGCGAACAGAATTGCCTTCACCCGAGCGCGAATCTCGCTCGCCTGTGCAGATGATTGGTTGGACTTGAGGATCTTGGAGGCCTTTTCCAGAGTTTTCCCCAAAGTCAGCGGCACCAGTCACTATGGTCTTTGAGACAAATATGGAGTCTCGCCATGGTGAAGAGCTCAGAATCTGTCCCTAAAGAGGCAGGGCGGGAAATCCCTCACCTTTTTAGCTGCCTTCGTGTTCCTTGAACGCGGTCCAAAAAACTTTCAGCTAGCCGTCCTGTTGCGATGGCCAGATGTTAGTGGTGGGCTTCCGCTGCGCGTCTCCAGTCAGTGGGTCTGCCCGCTGCAGTGTGTTCGGCATTTACTTGCAGTGAAGGAGGACGCAGGTACCATTACAACAGAGGGTTTAAGAGTAGCCAGGGAATCTTAGAAACGCTCCATTTTGCTTAATCTCTTGGAGTGTGAGGGGATCGTGCCATCGCACGCCTCCGTTTGAGATTTGCCCTGTGAATGTCATGTTCATCTTTGTTACTTCATTGGACTGGAAGCTGCTGTTTCGTACCCTGTTAAGAATAAAGTCAACAACTTGCCTTAAGGATTTTGTGTAGTAGGTGACAACTGTTTGGTTACTGGCTTAAGGACGTGTTTTCTCTCTCTCTTCCTCCCCCTCCTCTTCCCCTTATTAGGCCTATACCAGCCAGTTTGTCTCTTTGGTGATGTTTGCTCTGATGATGTGCGACGACAGAATTTCCATGCAGGAAAGGCGCAAGGAAATCATGCGGGGGCTGAAGGGACTGCCGGGTAGGAGACTGCTGCGTTTCTTGCATCTTCCCCAGCGAAACTCGGTCGCCCAGATGAACTTCAGCAGTGCCTGAACTCTGCTTTTGAAAGACCGGGGGGATCAGATGTGTGCAACGTGGCTGTTAGTGATAACTTTTGCAACCACGTTCTCTCTGATTCCTTCAGATCACTAAATTGGATTGTTAAAACACAGTCCGGGTTTTACGCACGTTACTGCTCTCTGTGTAGAGCAGGTGTAAACAGTAGGTATCACTTGAGAGGCACAGGCGTATCGGCGCACACAGCCTGAATTCTTCTCTTTCCTTCTAGACTTAATTAAGGAAGTGCTGAGTATGGATGATGAGATCCAGAAGCTAGCCACAGAGCTATACCATCAGAAGTCTGTTCTCATCATGGGACGGGGCTACCATTACGCTACGTGTCTGGAGGGAGCTTTGGTAAGAGATGTCTTGATTTAAAGCTGCTTCAAAGGCACTTAGCTCTGGACTTCAGATTTCGGCACAGGAAACGACACGTGGCTACGAGTTGCTTTAGAAGCAGCTAACAGCCATGGCGTGTCGGCCGACACGCTGGGTCACATAGCTAAAAGGCACTGTAACACTGCTGAGACCCACTTAAAGGTACCGAGGTCGCCTACCAGCCATGGGCTACAGGGGGTGGAAGGGAAGGCTTTCCTGTCACAGACCGGGCACCCTAATAAAATCAGTTCTTTGAACTGATGGGCGGCGAGGAGTGCTCAGCACCCAAAACGGAGCGTGTGCTTTCTAAAACCTGCATATTCTAGTTTTTACCTCTGAGGAGACTCCTGTTGTTGGAAGTCCTGTCACCCACCGACGTGCAAACTCTTTGTGTTTGCCTGCCCGGTTCAAGGCTGTGGCGATAGACGTGTTGGCCGATGGCAGACGATACGGCCGTCGGTGGGTTTGGTGTTAGAACTGCAGGTGCTGCTGGCCTGTAAGCAGCTCCGCCCAGACGCTCTACTTTCACGCGGCTGCTCTGCGTGCTGCGTCCGAGCAGAGCCAGAATGCATTTTTCCAAAGTTACAAAGAAAGCGGAAGAAGCCACAGAGGTGGTTAAAAAAAAAAAAAAATACAAGTTTGTCCAAAGCTTTCTGAATAATTTCCCCCTCCCTTCCATCTAGAAAATTAAAGAAATTACCTACATGCACTCGGAAGGGATACTGGCAGGTGAGCTGAAGCACGGCCCCCTTGCGCTGGTGGACAAACTCATGCCCGTTATCATGATCATCATGAGAGACCATACGTACGCCAAGTGCCAGAACGCTCTCCAGCAGGTCATTGCACGGCAGGTAAGGACCTGGAAAAGTTTACAGCGTATCAGAAACGTTGCTTTTAACATAAAAACCGTTTACAGGGCACCCAAACTTACTTGCTTTCGTGTCGCTGCCTAAAACGTGAATTCAGTAGATATTCTGGGTGTTTCAATTGGAATTTTTGCAGCAGCTTGCGGAAGCCTTGTGTGGTTTGTTTAACCCCTTAAAATATGCTCCAGAGATGCCCCGGGGATGCCGAGCTGTTTTGTTCTAAACTAAGTAAAAAGTTCTTGCCACTCTGAACAGAACCTTCCAGACCTGTTTTTTTTTCAACGTCGCCCTTTTGTTGCAGGGGCGACCTGTCGTGATTTGTGATAAGGAAGACATCGAGACAATTAAGAACAATAAGAGAACAATCAAAGTTCCCCATTCGGTGGACTGTCTGCAGGGGATCCTGAGCGTTATCCCCCTCCAGCTTCTGGCGTTCCACCTTGCAGTTCTCAGAGGATACGATGTAAGTACGGTGTTTGTCCCTTCTGCGCTCGTGTTTGCTCTCTGCAGGTCTGGGAAGGATGCCCGGGGTGGTGCTGGAGGTCTGGGTCGGGGGGTGTCAGCATAATTGCTTGAGCTACCGGAACGACCAGGTTGAACCTGGCAGCTACAGAAGCTTCTCGTGAAGAACACGGCGTGAGGGCAGCCTGGTACACCTGGCCGAGTCTTGCGCAGCTTGAGCGTGTGTCTGTTCCCTGGTGCACGCGTGCGGTTTCTGGAGGGCTCGTAGGCAGCCAGAAGGAAGGTGACAACCCCCAGAAGGAAGCTGGAGAGGCTCTTTGGGTCAGGGTTTGATCTTAATACAGACACTGGCCTCTGCCTTTTCTCACAGTGACCGTCTGCCATTTGAGCCCTGTACCAGCGTAGACTAAAGCGAGTAACTCCGTAGTTCTTGACCGAGAAGTCGTAACAATTGACATTTATTGGACTCTTTCTGCACCGATTATCCTAAATTAAGATGAAAATACATTCGGACGTTTTCAGTTGAAATGCAGAACAAATGTTCCACACCTTACAAAGGTATACACAAAGTGTGTAAATACTCACAAGCGTGTTCTTTCTCCTCCCTCTCTGCAGGTTGATTTCCCAAGAAATCTGGCCAAGTCCGTAACTGTAGAGTGAAAGATCATCTGAATCATAGGGGCAAAGGGGAATTAAACGAAAGACTTTTTTTGGTACCAAAATAACTTGATTTTAAAGTCCCCTAGGTAAATCTTATTTTGGTAAATCATTGTTTGTGTATAAGATCACCGTAATTCCATTACATTAGTGATTGTCAAATCGATTCCACATGCTATGTCAATAGCTTTGGGGTTTTTTGAACAATTGACTTCCATGAAAGATGTTAAATGGTTTTTCTTTAAAGATTCCTGAGTCTTCTAGGTAAGGGGCCCTCCACTTTACTTTAAGATAATGTCATTGTTTCTTATCCAGTGTGGCTTATTCCAGTTGCTGATGAGAAACCATTGAATGAATTACCTGTCGTGCTCTCAGGCAGCGAAGCAGGGCGCCAGACCACACAACCGGAACAAGGGCTGTTACTGGTCATGCTTGTGCAGATACTTTAACGGTGACCAAAACTGTAAACAAGCATTTGGGGTCAGTTTCTGCCTCGTGTAACGACCTGTCACAACCTCCTAAATTTTAGGCACAGGGTAAATGTGCTATGAAAGTAATGTTGCTGCAGAAGGATTTTATCTATGCCAAATACCTAGCAAGTGACAATCTGGTAGACTCGGTGGGCCGCAACGCGCTGCCTAACACCAGCATACGCCTGTAGTGGTGCCCATGAAGACAGCAGAACTGGTGCCTCGAGTGTCCTGGAAGCGGGGTCTGACGCGCTGTGGACGCTCACCAGAGCGGGGGAAAAGAGAGGGACATGCACAGTGCTGGTTTGTGCTGGTGGTGTGGCGGTGCTGCTCTTTGGGGTTCTTGATCCAAGTAGAAGTCATCCTGGTTGGGGATTTTTCCCCTTGAACTGAGCGCCGCGGCACTATAGCGCGTCCTAAGGAGCCGGCTTTATGCTGCTGCAGGTCACTTACGGGTCTGAACGCGTAGAAGAAAGTTTCTGCCCCGTGTCTCTCCGCCAGAGAGGCGGCACGGAAGCTCCCCTTCTGAGGCTTCCTGGGCTGGCCGGAGCCCTGCTTTGTTCGGGAGCAGTTGGTTTGTGACTTGTGTCAAATTCAGCTGGTTTAAAATCAGAGGGGATAAAAAGGCTTGATAGACACAACAGACACACAAACCTTGGTAGTGGTTTTATAACAAGCTTGCAGAGAATCGGAAGTTACATGGAAAAGACACCTTCAAGATTTAACACTGACTTTTCCGAAGTCATGACAGAGCAGTTAGTTCCGTATTTCCTAATGCAAAAGTGAATTTCCTTCCAGCTTGATGGGGTTTGGATTAGCTTTACGCACACACCCTCAAAAGAAAAACAGGCTCCAAGGCGTTAAAGCGGTGCTTGCCCAGTGCTGGTGAATGCTCCAGGTCCCTGCCCGCCCCCGAAGAACGGCTTTAACCAACGCAGGGCCTGGGGACTGTCCCCGAACCCTTTAGCACCTCGTGCCCCTCGGCCAGGGGGGTTGCCACGCCGCAGTAGTCCGGGCTGACTTGTACAGTGGAAGACGACAGCTCAGAGCGAGGTGTTTCCAAAGACTCTGTAGCAATTCTACTTCACGTGCAACCACAGTAACTATTTAACTTCCCTCCAGTATCAGCTCAAGGCTTGGTTTTATTACGAGAGCGAAAGGCTGGGCGCCTGGAAACGGCTTCTCAAACCCAGTCTGTGTATGTTTATTAATCCATTGTATTTAGACTATTAATTTATGAACATGATCTGCTGCCAGTGTCTGTTTAAGAACAAAGTAGTAAATATTGCGCATTTTATTTATACGGCATTTGCCTATGGGCACCGCCACGTAACTGCTATGTGCCTCTGCCTAAACATGACCAGTAGCCTTCCCTGCTTCAGTTGAAGACGATACTTGTCCCTAGGGAAAAGCCACCGCGTGCTCCACTCTAACACTTTGAAGACAGTTCCTCTCCCTCCTCCTCCCCCTCAGCTTGCTTGAGAGAAGAGAAACCCTTCGCACCTTTCAGGTGTGGAACCAGGGCAGGGTATCCCCCCCGCCCCCAGCACAGAGGACGTGCCGGGTTCTTTCGCATTAGATCCCGTGCTAACGAGAACATAGGATGTGCTGCTGCAAGAGAATTATTTTAAGATCGTTTTCTCCTATTCTGCTCCGAAGAAAAGCAGCAGGCATTGCTTTGATCTAGCCTTGTCCGGCTGCTTGCCCGCTAGCTTCCCGAGCCTCCTAGCAAAGAGGATGGGAGCCATCCCTGTTAAAACGCAAGTTGCTGTTCCATCAAGGTTCGCTAGTGCAGGCTGTTAAATATTTATGAAAGTTGTATACAAAGAGGACCAAAGAACAAGAGTCTAAGTTAAAAACGTGTCTGACACTCCCGCGTCGGGTGTAACTGTACAGATGTTGCTGAGCTCTTTGGTTTTATGCTGTGATAGACAAATCCTTATTCTTTGTAATTTAAGGCATTAAAACTCGTGACAGCTTCTTCCGCGTCAGAAGTAAAGGTAGATTCCCCCCCTGCATTCTGCGAGTTGCCAGCAAACTGCCGGAGGTGTGTAAAACTCTGCCTGCCCCGAGAGCTTTAGTCGCTGCCCGCAGTTAGGCTGCTGGAGGGCGTAACGCTCGGTGTTGGAGCGTGCGGCCGGGCACGCTGGCTCTGAAGAATTCCCCTGATGAGCGTGGTAGGGCATCCGTTAAGCATCTCGTCGTTAATGGCCATGCCTGCGTGAAGCGAGAATGTATAAAAGGACTCTTCTTAGCTTTCCTTACCTCATTTTGTCTAGATGTGTTGCATTTTGATGAACAGATGATGTTTCTCTCTTCCTTAGAAAACTTTTAGAATGTCTTGTGATATTTATTAACAGCCAGTCAGTCTTCTGCTCTCCAAAATGAATGTTTTGCTTACTGAGCCAGTAAAATTCCCTCCTTCCTAATTAAGGTGTTTAAAAATTCAGTAGCCCTGTCGCTAAAATTGAGCCACAGGTAAATACAGATAAAGGCCTTTGCCATTTGGAATAGCAGCTGCCTCTTACTGCATACTTTGGTCAGAATTTATTTTGATTTAAGTAACCCTTTTCCTCACCTACGTCTACAGAGGCTGAAAGGGAAGCATGGGCCCAGAGGTCTTAGCGTTTTTTTCATTACCAAAGACCAGAGAACTTCAGGCTCAGCACGTTTTGTTTCAGCCCAGGAGCTCAAATTCCACACTGCGAGTAAGGTTATTCCACACACAGCAGGAAATGGAGTTGCAGGTGGAATATCCTTCTATTAGAAAGGTTCTCCCTCCTCGCTCTACTGAAGAACGGGTAGACAGAGCCAGTTCTTTCCCGCACTCGTCAGGTGACATCCGTGCGCATATTCTTGCCCAGAGCCCAAGCCAGTATTTGGGTAGCCTTGACCTCGTAAGGTGCAACAGTGACACGGCAAATGCCGTCTCCTTTTCAGCACGGTCTGATGGGCTGGAAGGTAATTCCGTGCCGCGAACAGGGGACGCCCTTCTAGCCCGACAGCTGCCTTGGCGCCCCTATTTGGGAAGCCTCTGTACCGGAAGGGCCGAAAGCTTCACACAGACCCTGTCCGAGTCGCGACGCGTAATCCTGCTCAGTTAGGAGCCTTCGGGCTAGCCTGGGCAGGCTCGGGTTGGTTAAGCTGCAGATTGAAATGTTGAAAACCAACGCCTTAAGTGCAAAATTTGGCTTTTCTCCTCGCTCGCTGCCACTAGTAGATCTTGACGCCCCAAGTCGGGGCCGGGCAGCAGCACCTCGGATGGAGGGAGGGGTTGAAATTCAGCGCTTGAAGCAGCGCGTCAGTGTTTAGCTGTGGCTAATTTTAGATCCTCCCTGAATGCACCAGACTTGCCTCAAAGCATGGAGTTCCCTCCTCTACATCAGAAACAGGAAGAAGCAGCAACAAGGAAGTTTTGAGTAGAAGCAAAGGAAATTATTTGCCTTCAGTTTATGTAAATAGACATTTGAAGTGGCAAATACCACTGTGTCTTCCCTTCTAGCCCTCTTTGCCTCTGCCTGTACATACCCAGCTGGCTTGGTTTGTGGGGACCAGTCTATATCTCGTTTCCCGTTGTGTGCTGTACGCAGAAGATGATGTCTTACTTCTGTCTGTAGTGTTTTATAATTTGGGTTTTGTCTTTTTGCTTACTTTTTTGTATGTCACCCTTTGAATAAAATCAAGTGCCCTACATTAAACAAACGGAATTACTGGTCTTTAGTTAAATCCATTTAAGACTAGGTGACCCCTCTGACGGTTCAGGGCAGCAGGTACAAAGCAGAAGAAGACGGGGCTTAACTTGTCTCATTCCTTTTCCTGTCTGCGATGACAGAAATATTTCGACTGCTCTTTCCTAACCCTGGTTTCGCCACTAAAGCCTGGCAGATACCCCTCGGGCAGAGCAGTCAGCCTTCCCTTCGCACCTCTGTTCCCATGGAACCGCCCCTTCTCTCTCACCAGGCGAGACAAAATCGCAGCCGTACACGACCCGTGCTTCGCGAATATTACGGTTTCCTTGTGAAGAAAGGAAGGGGGTCGGGTACGGCCAGGCTGCTTTGCCAAGCCAGCCGCGGAGGACTACGCCCCAGATGCTGAGCTGAGATAGTACAATGGAAGGCGCGTTCTGGTAAGCCGACAGCTGGGGGCTTAGGGATTGTTCACGTCTGAAAAATGCCCGGATAACCTCGTAAGCGAAACCCGCAGTGACAAAAGACCGTCTGAAATTCCACCCCTCCTCCAGCCGGAGCCATTCCTGGAGGGATTTCCTCAGGGACCTTCACCTCTACAGGCGAAGAGCGTAAGGGACGA
>KL268973.1:0-10832 GCA_000699545.1 Podiceps cristatus | reverse complement strand
ATGGATTCTCTGGCGGGTTTCCAGCAGTTCGTGCTTTCTTTTTTGTTTCTCACATTCCGGTCTGTTTCTTATTTATTTAATTTTATGTTGTGGGAATGTAAAAATGTGCCACAGCGGATTAGGCCGGTGGCCTGGGTGGTCCAGCACTTGGCCTCAGCTGGTGTTTGTTTCAGCCAAGTTGTTTCAGTAAGAAATCATTTTGAAGAGGTATAAGGACTGGGGGATTTGGCCTTTGCTTTTTTTCAGGCAAAAATCCCTGCAGCCCAGCGAGGGGCAGGACGCCCCAGCGCTCACGGCATCGGCCGCCTTCTCAGGACACAAGTCCCTTCCCCAGCTCGCTGCAACGCAGACACCGGCGTCAGCGTGGGACAAGCGACCTCCGCAGTCAGCAGCCACGTAACTGCCTATTCTAGAGATGGGGATGCACAAATTAAGCAAAGGGGAAAATCTGTGCTAGAAAAAGGCACAGGCAACGATGCAGGACCCCTCTGATTTATGCCACCGAGGGCTCCTTAGCCCTAAGAGGCTACCAGAGCCGGTGTGTGACGATACCGTATTCTGCATCCCCCGCCAGGTCACAGCGCGGGCTGCGTGGAGCCCCTCTCCGTTCCCCCGGTGCTTTTTGACTCTCTAAACAGCGCGGAGAAAACCCTCTGACTCCGGAGGTCACCAGCCACCCGTTGCTGCAAGAACAGGAGGGAAACGCTACGCACAAAACGGCTCCGTTGCTGCTTACGACCGGCTCACAGTAGCTCCTTTGTGAAAGATGGACGGCACAAAGCGAACGTGGCATTTCTCTGGCATTCACGCGCCTGCTTCTCTCAGCTGTCTGGTATATATGACACGCCAGGCCCTTCTGGTTTATGAGGAAGTTTGTTACTGAAGGCCAGGCTTGGACGGCTCTCAGCCCGGCTATGGAGTCACAGCTGGAACAGGCATGAGATCAATATATTTGGAGACAAAGAGAAGCTCTTGCCAAGAGAAAAATCAAAAGTTGTTTAGCAGGGGGAGCCAGATTCCCTTCTAAGGCATCCTATAGATCAAGGCCTAAATGCCAGAGCGCGTGTCTTGGCCCAAGTCCTACCATACCGACCTCACAGACGTACGTCAGTGCTACCGGGAGGACAAACTGCACCTCTGCAAAGGTCCGAGTGCCGCAGTGGCCACCCCTACCCGCGCTGCAGCAGCAGACGGCCCACCCATGGCCTGCAACGGCGCACGGTGAGATGAGACTCAAACCCACTCCATACACGTCCATCAACACACTTTTGTACCATCGCTTCACACCGTGTCTCAGCCTAAGGAGAAGTTTGGGGAGTTTTCATGGTTTGCAGAGGACTTTCAGATCAGGATACGGTTACTGATGCTGGTCCTCCCGTTTCCAAGATGCTTCTCAGGAATGTCTGAAAAGCTTTTGGCTTTGGGAAGCAAACCCCAGCCCTCGCTCCCCTTGAACATTTGCCTTTCATTTGTTCCCACATGTCAGACAGAACAGCCCTGCACAGGGAACTCCTTTGTCTGCTTGGCCTTTGCATGGAAACAAGACGGGCTGGGGTACCGACAGCATCCAGTCACGATTAGCAGCCAGAGCAGGGCTTTCTTAGTCACTATCTGATGGCTTCCATTTGTAACGGGCATTCTTTAAAACCTTGCCAATTTGGCCTCAGATAAGTAGATAGAGTTACCTCCGTATTTGCAGCATTACCTAAACTTTCCCCTGCCTGCTCTAGAGAATGTTTGGATATTTAAAGAACCAGCAATCTGTTAAACCCAGGATTAGTTCCTGTTCTTTTTCAAAAAGCCCCCAAACCTGTGCAGCCGTGCCAGCCCTAACAGAACAGCAGCGGAACCGAGACCGAGCTATAGGGGATGGCACTAGCGAAGATCCTGAGCCCTGAGGGACGCCCAGGCTCTTGCGCAGAGCCAGCACCAGGCCCGGGGTCAGAAGCACAAACCTCTTCAGTGCCCATGTGCAACACCTGCTTCGAGTCATTAACCCTAAATGCCGAAGGAATACGTGCACCAGGTGGAAACAGCTTCTGAGGTAGCAAATGGTCAGGTTTTAACCATTAAAAAAAGGTGGTTTTCATTGTAACCTGCTACTCCACTCACCCGAGCTCCAGTTTTATTTCTGAAGCAACAAGTGCCCCCAACAACTCTGCTTCAGGGGCTTCCTCCCTACACCCTCCAGGTCCGGCCCTTCCCAAACCCCGGGGTGCTCGGGTCCAAGCGGGGCCGCCCCTCGGGGTCACACAGATGGCTGCTGTCTGGGAAACGGGGCGGCATCACCAGCCGCTGGCTGTAAATGGTTCCTCTTGCTGTGGATGCACCTCCAGACTGGTTTGCACGCCGAGAAGGAAACGGCACGGGAACCTGATTTCCTCACACCGCTGACCTTGGCCAGGAAAGCCCTATCGCTCTGTCAAGCCAGAGGGACCGGGAACAAAATTACCGAGGACGACTTCTGGTTTTGTTGCCTCTGGAGACTGATGGAGCCACATCTCGGTTCACCCGATGTTACAGTCAAGAATTAAAACCACATTTCTAACTCAGTGCATTATTTGGGTCAATGTAAATGACTCAGTCTCCTAAAAAGGCAGCTTAAAATCTCCTACAACTGAAAAGATGAAACCCAATGCTTTGCCATCACGTTTTGAGCACAGGCTATTGTCATAGGAGGCCAAGCACCTAGGATGCAAGTAATAGCTCCGTCAACAACTATCCCTCTCATCCCTGACAGGTTATTTACCTCCATATCCTTCTCTAACAACAACTACTTATTTTAGTTTGCAAGCCACTCTGAGCCAATTCTTTTCACCAGATTATCTCAAGCAGGCTGGGGGAGCAGTCTGGACCAAGCCATCCCCATCCCTACGCAGACAGGAGCAGAGTCAGAGGCAGACAGGTGAGAATGACTTCAGAATTTGACCTTCTGAGCTGGACTGTTAAAAAAAAAACCAAAAAACTGCCTGATGCTACTACGGTTATTTCAATACACTTTTAGCAGCTGCTAATCTCTCCAGTTTCCATGACAGCCTGTGAAAGAGGCGTCTGTAATCACTATTACTTTAAGCCAACAGCGTATCGCTCACAGACAGAAAGACACTAGTCTTACCCCCAGAAAAGTAACTCCCGTCAAATTCACACTGTAACACGTCAAAATAGAAATTCCCGAGCTCTGCCCTGTGGGCTCTTTTCTGGCAGTCAATGGAAATGCTGCCCATGTATCTCATGCTGGCTCCCTTGGCTCCCTGCTGCTGCGCTGCATTAGACAGCTAAAAATACCTTTGATCCATTCCTAATATTTTTTCCACATCTGCCGTTGCTGTAGTTACCAGGGCGCCTGCTCTGCCATTCTGCATAGGGAGGGCGAGGCACTTTGCTCAGCTGTGAATGGTGAAGGAGCCCTCCAGAAACACGATCTCTCTATCGAACGCGCCCTCTGAAACCCTCCCAGCAGCTCCTCGGAGCGCCGGCAGGATTGGGAACGATTTCCCAGGAGCAGAGGCCAACCTGGAACCAGGCTCCATTAGTAGCAGAGGCTCTTCCCAAACCATCAGCCGCTGCCCCTTCGCCGTCCCCAAGAAATACCCCTGGGCTGACGCTGACCCTGCTCCCGGTGACCCCCAGCTCTGCCCCACGGCTCCGATCCCCCCCCAACGACAACAGCATGGGTAAACATTTGAACATCAGGGTCAAACCACGAAGCAAGTGGCTGAATGAAAGAAAACGAACACCGATTTCCGATTTTCATTTGAAAATGATAACGTCAGAGCCCATCGGGGTGCTTGTGCCTGCCTTAAACAGAACCTGGGGAACAAAACCAGCATTCTCCTCAGCTGTACCACTTCAGTCCAATCTGAAGCTTTTGAGATGTATAAAAATTTTAACTTTATCTGAACGCAGGTACTGCAGAGCCAATATGAGTCAAAAAAACCCCAAAACCCACTTTCCCAGGGGCTTTTCTTAAAAACAGTTCAAGGTCACAGCAATGGCAAGACAGGATATTACAAGGCAATGCTGACAGGCAGACAAACCTTTCTAAGGCCAAACATGCTCACATTGCACATGTCACCCAGCACCAAAAATGGATTGAAGGAATGCAGACATACTCTATTTCTGCCTTTTACTTTCCCAGGGACTTTCCATTGAGTAAAAAATACTTAGAAAAAGGATCCTGACACCCCTGTTCCCAGTTGTTTGCTAGTGAGCCCTGGATGTACAGCGAGACCACAAGACCTCAGATGCAGGAAGAAATAAGCACTAAGCATCTTCTAGAAGCAGCTAAGGACATTCACACCCAGCGGCACGCAGCAGCAGGCCTCGAGGATACGCCAGGAAGGATTTTAAATGGGAATGGAAAGTGGAATATAGAAATCCCCAGCTTTCTTGCAAGTAAAAGTTACCTCATCTGCTAAGTTCAGTTTTCCTCCCTCTGTATTTGCATGCTATAGTTTCCCCATCCCTATTAACTCCTCCAGCTCTGGAAAAGACCCCACGATTTAATGCCTGTGAAGAACTAGAACTCCCGTTCAGGCTGCAGCGTGGTTGTGGCAGCGGCTGGTACGAGCTCCCAGCCGAAGGCAGCACAGCACAGGTTACAGCTCCAGGCCGCAGCCAGGTTTCCGTGAGCCGGGAAACCCCCTCGGTGGAGGGGACAGCCCTTTGCTATCGGGGACACCTTACTTTGGGCCACATCTGAGCCAGTGGCACGAGAAAACACCTTCCCTCGTGCTCGGGATCTTTCAAAGCTATTTTACCTTTCCCTGCTGGCAAGAAGGGCCTTTGAAAGCATTTAATTATTAAAAGATATTTAAATAATCCTAAGAAGTTTGCTCTGGCAATGTGGTACGGACTTTCAGCCACAGTCTGCGTCCAGCACAATTTATTCTGTGGCTCATGTTATTTTTACAAGTTATTTTATAGCTGTTTCTTCAAAAGAGTGCATTACACTCTCCAGCAACACCAACAACAAAAAGAGGATCCTACTACGCTTTGAGTCTCACTGGTGTTTCCATCATCCCCCATACAAAAGCCTTATCTATGACTCAGAAGGGCCTTTCTCTGCCAGAATGCGAAAAATCAGCAATTCTTTTCCCTGCCAAGCAAGGAACTCCTCAGCTGCCCGAAGCCAGATGAGCCTTTGGAGGAACAAGCAGGGTTCCTCTGCAAGGAGAGCCCTGTGAGCCGACCCCTTTCCCCCAAACACAACCACAATTCAGGAACAGGACTCATTCCGCACCCCACTCGCGTACCTGTGTGCCGAGGCAGGTACTGCTGACAACCATCTACCCCGGCACGGCCTCTAGCCAGAGGTGCAAAGCCCGGAGAAAGCAGCCTCTCTGCCTTGCAGCCTCCTCACAAAAATAAAAGAAGTCGCTGGAAACGGACCAGCCAGGACTCACCATTTTGGCTTCTTCCAGCTGCCGCAGGCACCGTCCTGGTCTCCTTTACTTCCCCGCTCTGCAGACAAGCTGGCTGCCGAGGCACCCTGCCACCAGCCCCTCCGAGACCACCTCACGCAGCCACAAAGCCACCCACTCCCTCCCTCGGCAGCCCCAGCTCTGCAGCCCAGACCTGCTCCCAGGTGGGGCTCGTGGAGGAGACAGGTGGCTAATTAGGAGCCAGACCAAGGTGGGGGATGGCCCCGTGCTCAGGGCTGCTTGGCAGCCTCGTGTTCACACGTCCTTGCTTTAGAGCAACTTTGCTGCAAATAAACCCCCGTTGTGCCTGGGGAAGCTCTGTCCTGCCGGGTGTCCGGTGATGAAGCCTGCCGTGATGGTAGCTCAGCGTGGAGGAGGCTCAGGGAGCGGAGGGTTCCCTGAGGCAGGGGGCTGGCAGCTGCCTGAAAGGGCCTGGGTCTTGCTATAGTGGTTTTTTCTCAACGTAGAGATGGGGCTTTATGCGAAGTCTGGCTGTGCAGCCACTTAAACGCACTCCCTGAAAGACCCAGAGCTACCATCGAGGCTTGGGGGGTCTGCATTGTCTCTTCTGAGTTTGGGCTGTCCTGAGGTTTAACTTTCCTTGCATTTTTTTTACCCCTGTCCTCTTCTGAGAAGAGCAATGATTTTTTTTGATAGTCTCCATTTAAAAACAGCTTTTCTCCGAGCAAGAGAGCAGGACAGGTTGAGTACTGTGGCTTCCCTCTTTGCATTTACTAGATACAGGTTTAGTTTAAATAAAACGCAGCAAGAAAAATCCAGACTGAGCCTAGACTTGTAAGGTTTGATGTGCTGAGGAAACTAAAAACCCTGGGCTTGCACACTTCGCTGAAAGAGGGCAGGGTGTTGAGGCTGAACTTCTTCATGCTCTGTTAATCTTCTTTGTGGAATAATATATTTCAACCGTATCAAAATCGAGATGAGTTAGTGGTAGTAAAGCGGAGAGGAAGAAAGGATTATCAGCAAATGTGAGAGGAACCATGCTTAGCTATTTGCAGTCGTTACGCTCTGTTAAAGGGTGCCTTTGTTAAAGGCTGCCGAGTTAGCTGCGCGAAATGAGAAGGTAGCCGGCGTTTGGAAGGCGAGGCTCTGGGTATCGGCGGAGGAGCAGGCAGTGCAGGCTGTGTCACATCCGAATGAAAATAGCTTTTGTGTCAGGCAGAAGTGCTCTGGGTTGTCGGGAAGAAAATCACCGAGTCTGAGTTTTCCAGGATGACAGAAAGCCTGTTTTATGAGGAAAACTTGTTGACCAGGATTCTCCTGCCTCCTACTTCCTTCACTTTGCTTAGTCAATGAATCTTACGGAGCCCAACACCAATTTGTGTAGTTCTTTAATAATAACATCAAGGTCAGCAAGAATAATGTCTGAATTTAACAATGACACATGCAACAAACAGAGGGAGTAAAACATCATTGCACAGCACTGGCTGAACTCACAAAATGTAATTCAACATCAAACCAGAAAGCTTGTTCCTTTTCCTTTGCTGCATCAGCACCACATATAAGGCAATGCGACCGACCGGTTACCCTCCAGTCTTGCCAGAGCTCTCAGAAGCCAGACATTCCCCCCCTTCCCCGAAATAAACAGTGACAGAAGCTGCCTTCACACACCACGGAGTAGAGAATTTGGACGACCGCAAAGTTCATGTGGGTGAATGCTTCAAAATACAGCCAGCAACAATTTGTAACATTTTAGCAATTAAAAAAAAATGCTCTGAATATTTGTCAAATGCAGCCGCTTTGTCCTTTGAGGCTGCAAGACCCACTGGCAGAAAGTTTTGCTTGAATGAGAAACAACGGGAGTAATCAAAGTGGCCTATTGAGAGCAAATGAAACAACTTCATTTAACGCCACCAGACATCTGTTTGTTGCTGTTTAGACCAGCCTGTACAGGAGCATGTGCAACTGGTAACCAGTGAGACCTGCTGAAGTCTTTTGAAATTGCAGAGCAGGTGTAGTGCCACTCAACTCCTTTTGATCTATAACGAACGTTTACTTAAAGATTGGCTAGTGTGGATTGATAGCCTGTGTAATGCCTTCTAGGAAAGGGTTATAGACAGAGAATACATAGGGTACCATATATCAGTATATGGTACACCGGCTAATTCAACCTCATTTACATAGCATTAATTGTCAGTGGAAACGGATTTAAATTCAGGACCAAATTTTCACTTTTGGGTGCCTTACGTTCAGTTCCTAAATTAATCTTTAAGGACCAGCACAAAAGGAGTATGATTTTAAAAGCACGAGCAGTACTATTGGGAAGCCATTTTAGCAGCCACATTTAGGTTGATCCTAAATACAAGACCAGGTACAAAGTCCGACCGTAGACGTATTCTCATTTTTTCTGAGAACGTTAGCAGGGCCCCAGCAAAACCGATTCACTGGCAGCAGGCTGGGTGCTCTGCTGCGGCATCCAGTCACCCCGCACCCATTTCGTTTGTCTCTACCCACGGCGCTGCGGCCATATCCCAGCCTGGATCGATGCGCAAAACTCTTTGCCAATGGATCAAGGGCGCGAATGGCCTGGAGCGCTAGTGCTTCAATTAACGCTATGTAAAATAGGTAGTCGTCACTACAGGAAGTATTTGTACATTTATAAAAAAGCAATACAACCATAAAGAAAAAAATACAACAAGCACAGCTTGATACAATAACATGCCATGAAATGTCATTGGCTTTATAATAATTTACTACAACTTGAAAAATGTTCTTTTATCCACAATGGACAGGAAATGCTTCCATCTAACATATGGTAAGCATGCAGTAACAATATGTACAACAAAAAATTTGGAGTTTGTTTTTTATTCATAGACTGGATGATTACATAGGGGGTATTTTAAAATTAGTATTTTTCTAACCTGATCTTGGTTTTATTTTGCTTCTTTAATACCATTGGGGTTTTTCACTTCACCTGGGGAGAATGAAAATTTCTATATACATCTGCAAGAAGTTACCTTTAGTCATGGAGTATACTCTGCCTTTCCCCCCCGCCCCCCTCTCTTTTCTTTCCCCAGCAGTAGGTTTAGATTTATTGGTTAATTGACACCTTTAAAAAAGAAAAAAAATCTCAATGCCATATTGTTGAAAATCAATTTCCTTTCCAATCTTTTTTGAAATACTGAGGATCTATTAAGAGAAATATCTATTGATCCTGTATTACACTATTCCCGGTTTGTACAACTTTGATCATGAAACCGAATCTAACAGCTATTTCACTAGATCCCATCCATCACAAGAGGGAGTCCAACCAAACTTGTGTCAGGGCGTTAAAAGCTTCCCACTCCCACCTGCCAATCACAAAGTCATCTTGTTGGACTAACCATGGCCTGTAGCTGATACAATCTGACGTCGCCAATAGCAAAACTGTTGGGTTTGCTCCTAAATTGGGGACTGCTCTGTGCTGCCTGCAGACAAAACAGTGGTGTGGGTGAATTCTTCTGCCTTTTTTCAGAACAGCCAGCCTTGGCTGTAGATTGAGACTTCAGACCCATCACGAGTGACGTACTGATCTCATCTAACAGCTGACACTGACCTAGCGGTGGGTAAGGCTGGTGAATGCCAGTTAGACTGACTCTGAGTCTCACGGGAAGGGTTCATTCACAGATGTCCTTACCAAAAGGGTCCCAGGTCGAGTCTCCACTAAGTCTTTTTTGTCTGTTCCTTTTCCTCCTTGAGCATTTTTTTTCCTTTTTCCTTTTTTCTTTTTTTTTTTTTTTTTTTTGGCTAGAAAAGCTAGAATTAATATTTCTGAGAGCACTGAAGTAAGTACGTGGCAAAGCATGTCTTTATCTGGTAAAAAATTATATGAGAACCCTTAGATATTGATAGAACTGCAGCTACAAAGACGGTTTATCTCTTATGACTTCGCAATTTCCAGAGAGAGAGTCATTTCGTGAGAACTGATCCTGACAGTAAGTTAGAGAGCCAGAGGTTTGACTGAAGTGCTGAGTGATCTCACCTATTTCTAGCCCTGTGTTGCAAAGGCAGGTGCTCAGAAGGTTTGCTATAGGATAAAACACTTTTGTACGTAATATTGTGGAGTATGGTGGGGGTCCCATGAAGGTGAGGGGAAAGCATGGAGAAATGCAGCCAGTGCACTTCTTGGAAGACTGATTCCCATCTTGCATGTCCGGTGTGTTGTTTTTTTGCCTTAGTCAACAACTGCTAATAGAAGTGATGTTGTTGAGAGTTGACAAGAGTGAGTAAGCACACTGGCTCTTCTTCACTACGAGTTTGGAAGGCATCTGCTACTTATTCAGGAAAGGAAAACAAAAAAATAAAAATCCATGTGGAAACATTTCTAGGGTGAAAGAATGCAATTTACAGAAAAAACAGAAACGCATCAGTGGTAACCATTTCAAACTGACAATAACAAGGAGCCCAAGCAGACTGGATTTAGAGAAATTGATACACCTAACCTCTTGTTTATATTCAGAAACTTTCCTTTTAAAATGGAAACCAGCATTAAATTACACTGCTGAACTGCAGAGCTATTAACTAGATGGACATAATTATTCTAAACTGAATGCAAAGACTCTTGTGTCAACCATACCTTTCCCAGATTCCTTTGCTCAATGTTTATGAACTCCTGTGTCCCACTGGGAGTGCTGAAGGCTGACCTGTCGTCAGTTATTCCTTGTCCTCAGGGGATGGGGTCAAAGCCTTGTGACATACTGACTGGTTTATTTTTCCATGTAATTTGTTTTCCTAGTGGCACTCCATTTTCATTCACCTGCACTTCCATATACCAACATACGCAAATCCAGACACCAGAGACCTACCCCTTCTCCTTTCCAGACCCTCTGAGATGACAATACCTCCCCTTCTCCAACCCATGGTCCATGGGAACAGCTGCCTGTCATTAATTCTTTTCCGATTTACAAGGGTTTCTGTCCTTGCAGACCTGCTGTTGTCATTATTTGCTCGGCAGCTGGCATGCGAGCGAGACGTGGTCAGCTTTCTGTCATACCTTGAGTCTTTTACCATGAAGCTTGTGCAGTTGTCTCCAGGTAGCTAGCTGGGATGTCTGCACTTGGAAGAGTCTTCTGCAGTCCCTCCCTGGGGAGAACTGCCTTTCCGGAGAGCTTACTCTAGTTATTCATTTATTTTTTCAACATATCCTGGAATCACCATGGTAAGGCACAGGGAAGCGTTGCGGACAAAGAGCGGGGAGAGCCTTGCTGAAATGGAGCTCAAGTTCTTTGCCTTGTTCTTGCAGTCTCTTGGCTTTTCTTGCTTCGATAGTTTGGTGGCACTGATGCACAAGGGATTTTAAAAATAAAAGAAAACTAAAGGAGAAAGACGACTACAAAGTCGTTCGTTCCGTTGTCACCCATTTCAAAAACGGTCCGGCTTCCTCTAGCCCCCCCACCCCCCCCGGAAGATGGA
>JMFS01057083.1:0-16317 GCA_000699545.1 Podiceps cristatus | reverse complement strand
AAATTTATTAGATCTTTTTAGTCAAATATGAGTGTTAAATACAGTACAGTGTAATGGGCCTGTAGGTGCAGGTAAGACTGATAAGAAGCAAAATTTATAGTGATAGGCCTGGCATATAAGGCAGAATCATGATCTCCATGTCTTCTGCTTAGTTTATATATTCTCTTAGATCTTTTACTAGATTGCATGTTTCTTCACACTGGAATTTTTTCTTCCAGCCAAGAAATGGAACTTCCTAAAGTGATCTTGTTCCATTGCAGCTGGAGATCAATAAACTGAAATTTCTCATACATGTGCAGTTCATACTTCAGTCTATAGTCATAAACTGCTCAGTGTGACTTGGGCAGGTGGAACACCGTAGCCAGTGAAAAAGCAGAGCGTGATTTTTATCCTGTGTGATAACTCAGTAACAGATGGGAAACCTAAACAGTTATGATAGACTGAAAACAATTGTAATTTGTAACAATACTTATGTATTTATACACAAAACTTCAGTAATTTATCATACATTTTTAACAACTTTCAAATAAAAATGAATACTATTGTCTGAAAATATTGGTGACAAAAGAATGAACAGACAAAGTAAACCTATGCCTTATTTTTAACCTAAAATATGTTGCTTCCTCACCATCAGTGCTAACATTTTATTCTTTGTGGAATTTCAAGTGTTATGGAAAGTTCTGATAACACAAATTGTTTGTAGCCAGAAAACTGACTTTCATGAAAAACAAACTGCCACACCATACTGTACAGTAGCATTTTATTGAGTTTGAAATATCTGGCTTGTTAACTCTATTTAAGCAGCTGCTATCTCACTTCAGTCTGATCACAGGACTGTTTGAAATGAAAATAAAACCTGCTTTGTTTACAGACCTCTTTTAACTACTATGGATCAAGAATTGTTTGTTCTTTCTGACAGCTTTCATGGCTTTTGTTACATTTTACTCTTACCGTAATATATGTTGCTCATTTTCTACTTGCTTTTTGTAAGTCTTTTCCTACCAGCCACACCACAGGGAGTTTATCAGAAAAGGCTGATCTTTCCTAATCCACTTCCACATATCGTGTGCCATTTGGAGCAGGTATGCTTTCATATCACAGGGTTCAATATAATATCAATACAATGTTTAATAAACAGTTTCTTTTTAGTTTATTGTTGGGGGGGTGGGTTTTGTTTGTTTGGTTGGTTTTTTTTTTGGGGGGGTTGTTTGGGGTTTTTTTACTTCAAAGGGAAATAAATGCTCTTCACACATGTTTAGACAATGCATTTTCTGTTATTGGTGATGTCAGAAATAGTGGTATCACCTCAAAAGTGATTTTAACTGGCCAAGGAATCTTTCCTGCCTACTCTGACATTTTTTCAGACATGATGTCATCTACTAACATTTCTTGGTTGAATAAAGAAAATATGAACCATAATGACGTTATGCTGAAGATTAATTATGTTTTAATTTTTAATTTTAAGCTTTTTTTATAGCCTTGAGTGACATTTCAGATAAAGTTTATACTGAAAAGTAAAGTTTAAACTGAAAGTTTATACCCATGAGAATATATCAGTAAATTTAACATTGGAGTAAGAATAAAATAAAAACAAACCTGATAAATTTGTTACATGCACTAATTTTTTAAAAATGCTGGTTTTTTTCTGCTTTATTTGAAAGATAGAAATAAGCTTAACAGGGATTGCTAAGTAAAACTTCATAAGGGTTTAATCAAACAGTGATTTTTTAATGGTGGAAACAACGGTTCCTTAAAAGTGTTGGAAAAACTGCCTGTTCTCCCTGTTTCAAGACCAAAGCTTAATACATACTTCAAGATTAATCAATTAGAGAGTAAAACAAATATATGTTTAAATAAAAGTAACTTTATTTACATAATAATTTTTTTCTCTTGGCTTCTTATGACTATTCTTATTTACTGTGCAAATATTAATAGAAACACGTAAATATAAATGTCTAATAACAAACATTCCCCAAAGGTAAGATTTAAACTCTTAAATCACACATAAGTCTCTAATTTTAACGTGAATATTTGGTGTGATTCTTCAAACAAGCAGAATACCCCATAAGATTTAACTATACAATAAAAATAAACAAATCCATCTCAGAATCTGAGTAGAAGATGTTGGTTGCTAATAGAATACTAGTCTATGGACTACTGAGGCCTAGAGAAATCAATATGCAATGAATGTACAGAATTTAGTACATTGTGGGAACTAGCATAATATAAATAACAGCATAATATAAATAACATGCTAACAGAAGAAAATGCCTACTAATTCATTCTATAGTTATGATCATAGAATCATAGAATCATAGAATGGTTTGAGCTGGAAGGGCCCTTAAAGATCATCTAGTACCAACCCCCCTGCTATAAGGAGGGACACCTCCCACTAGATCAGGTTGCTTAAAGCCCCATCCAGCCTGGCCTTGAACACTTCCAGGGATGGAACATCCACAACTCCTCTGGACAACCTGTTCCAGTGCCTCACCACCCTCATAGGGAAGAATTTATTCCTTTTGTCTAATCTAAATCTACACATTCTCAGTTTAAAGCCATTACTTCTTGTCCTATCACTGCATGCCCTTGTAAAAAGTCTCTCCCCAGTTTGGGATTACCCCAACCCATGTGCACTTGTCCTTGTTAAACTTCATGAGGTTTGCACGGGCCTGCCTCTCAAGCCTGTCAAGGTCCCTCTGAATGGCATCCCTTCCCTCCAGCGTGTCCACCACACTGCACAGTTTGGTGTCATCAGAAAACTTGTGGAGGTGCGCTCAGTCCCACTGTCCATGTTGCTGACAAAGATGTTAAAGAGGACCGGTCCCAATGCCAACCCCTGAGGAATATCAGTCGTCACTAGTCTCCACTAATTATGTAGTAATTAGTAAGACTTCAATTCTGTCTCTAGGCAGAGAGCTGTATCAAGGGATTATACAGAACCAGTCTTTTATAAGAAATAAATGATGGGGCATTCTGCCACATTGTGTGTTTTTCTGAAGAAGTTTCAGCATGGCCTTATGTAATCAGCTGATCTGAATGTTGTTATACTATACAGAATAATGGAAAAATTTAAAGTGTCTCCTGTTCTTAGGAAGATTTTCAAGTTTTATCTCTCTGTTCTGAAATGTTATCTGTATCTATCTTTACTCTGGTATGAGCAATCTTCCTGCATTTGAAAATAAACTGACCTGGGCTCAGCCTTAGAATTTTAATTCCAGGAGTTGCCTGTTGTCACTTTCAGTCTGCAGCAATTGGATTGTTTCATGTCTCACATTATAAACTGAGAATACTTTTACTGGAGGCAAGATAGTGTGAATTAGTATGATGGGACCAGGGAGAAATTCTGGATGCTGTACTTTTGTGAGGTCTTTGGAAGTCTTCAGACCTGGAGCTAAATCTGAAGAAGAGGACATAAATGAATGAACATCTTTGAACATCTTTGATACCTAGTGTTAACTCCAGTGTTTGAAGTCCTGACCTGAAAGACTTCAGGTATTAAAGGTTTAGCAGTAGAGTTTGGTATCTTAACAGCAGTTTAGTTCACGCTTAGCTCTTCTAACTTGAGTTAGACTGCAGATCATACTCAGTAGTCAAGAAATATAATTTGGCTTATATTATTAGATAGATAAATGGGTACTAGAAATTCCAAAGGTTTTGTGTGCCTTGGCACTTTCCATGAAAGTCCTCCTGGTTAATTCTCTGTAGTGGAGACAAAATAGCATTCCTATGGGACTTAAAGAAGGAAAAAGTGTAGCATTATCCCTTTAACAGTGTTTCTGGTAAATTTTTAAATGTATCTATTTTACATATTCCCTAAGTAGATGATAAAACCTGGTTCTGTAAAATAAGGATTAGACTCCCACCTGACTGATTTTCCACTGTAAAATTTGTGTTACCATGTGGGAGAAATGTTACTTTCTATGACTTGTTTCTCCCTTAAACTGTAATACACCTGTTTAGTTCAGTTCAGTTTTCTATATGTGGTTTTCTAGCCTTTGAAGTAGTCTGTTCAACTGATGTTTCAGGAGAAGAGATAAAAAAAAAAAAAAAAAAAAAGAAGGAAAAGAAACAAAAATTGTTTGGGGCTATGATTTAGAACAAAAGACAAATATTTTTTTATATTTTAGTGTGATTACCTTCCTCTCACCTCCATGCAATTCAGAGTCCTTGATTTTAGAAAACAACAGGATTCTTCTTGCAGAGAATGATTGAGCTATAGTCATCATATTGGACATAAGGAGTGATTCCATGATTAGCAACATTAGATAAAGGTATTCCTGAAAAACATAAGGCACCAACAGAGGGAATTCCAGTGATGTGAATGTACTTCTAAATGGCACTGAAGATTTAAATTTCAAGCCTACTGAGTTTAGTGAATTATATCCCTAAGGAGGGTCGTATACGCCAGCTGACACACTGGATGTCGTTAGCTTTAATTAGGGTATAATATTGATGGTTAAGGATTATATATACAGTAATAAATGGCTTTTGCAAGTAATTAAATGCCATAGTGAAGGCAGGCATATGACAACAACAAAGCTATTTAGAGAAAATAGTACAAGGTGTGTTTAAAAGAGAAAAATGGTTCAAGGGGGAGAAATGGGTGGATGTGGAGTGTCAGGTAAAAAGCAATGTCTTATCTTTGCCATTATAGTGCTACAGATACCTAAGCAAAATTCACAGCCTGCCTGTCCTGGTTACGTCTGGGAGAGAGTTAATTTTCTTCCTAGTAGCTGATATAGTGCTGTGTTTTGCATTTAGTATGAGAATAATGTCAGTAACACACCGATATTTTCAGTTGTTGCTAAGTAGTGCTTATATGAAGTCAAGGACTTTTCAGCTTCCCATGTGCTGCCAGAGAGGAGGCACACAAGGAGCTGGGAGGGGGCACAGCCAGGACAGCTGACCCAAACTGATCAAAGGGATATTCCATACCGTATAACGTCAGTATATAAAACTGTAGTTGTCCAGGGCGTAGGAATTGTGTCTTGGGAACGGGCTATTGATCACTGGGTGGTGAGCAATTGTTGCATTGTGCATCATTTTTTTTTGCATATTCCTTTATCAGAAATATTATGATGATTACTATTTCCTCTTCCTTTGCTGTCATTTTAAACTGCTTTTATCTCAGCACATGAGGTTTTTATTCCTGATTCTTTCCCCCATCCTACCTGGGGGTAGGCGAGCGAGCAGCTGCATGGTGCTTAGTTGCCGGCTGGGGCTAAACCATGACAGCGTCATATACCTCTCTATATGTACACACACATACACATAAGTGTATGTGCAATGGTCACTCACTGGAGTGTGAAGCCTACCTGATGCTATTCCACAGGGAGCCTTTTTCCAGATTCTGAAGACTGAGGAAAGAGGGTATCACTACTAGGAAGATGTTAGCACATCTGTTTTCATCTGTCTACCCAGGTATGTAGCAGTCGTCCTACTTCTGAATAGAGTGGACTGAAACAATTGTATTCATGAATTACTGTTCTGAAAGAAATTAGTTTCTTTTTCTGTGAAGATCTTATTCTTAAAAGACAAGATATTTTTCATATGGTGGAAAAATTTCTTTGCACCTGTCACTTCTATAAGCTTGCTACATAGATCACTACCATTCGGGAAGATTTGTGCATCCTTAAGCAAGACCCTACTGAGGATATAGTCCCTTTCTGTGTGTGCAATGGCTTTGAAATTTCCCCACATCTACAGGAAGTACCTTGTCAGCTTTATATGAAATGCTATCACTGTATCACTCTTTTCTTTAACACTTTAATTAGGTGGCTCATAAGCCCCAGAAAGTTCTATCTTGTCTGCAATTTTGAATTTAGTTCCTATTTTATGAAAGAAAACCTTAATGTCTCAAAATCTGAAATGAAAACCCTAAGTGCATTTCTTGCATTTGGAATTTTAAATATCTTCAGGTCCAAACACTGATGTTGAATTCTTAATGTAGATTGCCTTACTCTTCTTCATACCTATGATCACATCCTAAGATTCCAGGATCACCATTTATAATTTTGTTGCCAGTGTCATTAAGGAAAATAATGGACCTTATTAAAGGAAACACATCAGACATCACTCCCTTTTTCTCCTAGGGAGAAGACACTTGTTACTGCTATTAACTCTCCCTCATCTAGAAGACAGAGGGAGGACTCCAAGGGAACAACTTTTTCTAGCCATGAAGAGACAGAATAACAAGCTGCTAATGAGAGCTTATTAAGGCATGCTATGCTCAGCATCAGAATATGTTCTTCAAAGAGGAAAGTTTGACATCATGAACTCAAGAGAAGAATGGACATTTTTTCAGAGTATCTACATTAAAAAAAAAAAAAATGCAAACTTAGTTTTGTAATTTTATTTTTGCAAAACTTCCTTCTCCTTTAACACCAAGGAGAGGAATTGAATTAGCAACAGCATCACTGAAAGGCTGCTGGTTTTGTGGAAAGAAACTAATAAGGAAGAATTCTTTTTCTGGTAGCAGTTTCTAGTTTTAAATTGTTTATAGGATTGTCTGTGTTCATTATTAGCTGAGCGTTTGTCATTTCCATCACTGCCACCTTACCAGATGTGATTTTTCTATGACTGGTCAAAACCAATGCCCTTCTGCTAGCTAGATTACTTAATGAAGAAATTAGAACTGCTAATTTGTCAGGGGAAAAAAAAAAATAAAAGAAAGAAAAATACTTCATTTGGACATCGAACCCTACATTTCTTAGAAAACATGGATGAAACTTGTCCCAGTATCATCAGAACTAGCTATCTATGTCTGTTCAGTACTCATTTATGCTGTAAAACAACATAAATTTTACAAAACAGCACTGAATCATCTAGTTAAATACTTCTTTCTTCTTCCTTAGTTTATGTAGTAACAAAAAGACTTGGAAAAATGATGTAAGAGGGGAAAAGGAAAGTAGAAGGAACAAAAGGTGAATAATTAGATGATATCCATCTGAAGCTGAAGTCTGTAATCCCAGTCTGAATTTGGATGGGTCAGGTTTCTTGAATAGTTTGAATCAAATTTTGGTGGAATAAATCAAATCAGTAGGCTTTCATGATTCTGTAAAGAGAACACTAATAAAATTTGTCTTATAAGAAGACATCATTATTGGAAAAAATGTAAATACACAGCTAAAGTATATAACAAGTATGCTTCCCCTGCCCAGCTACCCCATAGCTTATTCATCTATCATAAAGTTAGTGTTCAATGATAAATTGTATTGGATTTAGTACCAGTATGTTTTTTATACCTGTACTCTGTTTTGTGGGATTTTGCTTTGTTTAGATAAATAATTTAATTTTGAAAGGTAGGGGAAGTGAACTATCTCATGCTGCTTCCAGAGTATTTTGTCATAGAGTGCATCTTTCTCAAAGAACATGTGAATTGCTAAAGAAATATTGTAAGGCACTTATACAGTTACAGCATTGGTCTGTCAAATTGCTCATAAAGGGTTTCTTGGGACATGACATATAGTCTTGCTGTAGAGAAATACCAGTTATGCATCTTCTTTATGCATTTCTTCCACTAATTTGGGTGATGCCTCATTTATACTTGAAATATTATTCCTTTAGTTTGGTGGGTTTTTTATGTGTCTTCATGAGACTGCATAAATCTTTGCTAGAATCAGACTTGTATTTATTTATGAAATAGCTCAAAAATTTAAAGATTTGTGTAAAAAGTTTTACATGAAACTCATATTGTTATTCATTCTTCAGCTATTACACAAATGAAAAGGAGAATTAATGAATAAAAAGCAATTTGTGGAAGGTAATACAAATACCGTACCAAGGATGAATAGTGAGTAGTCATGGGCTTTCCTGGATAACCAAAGAACTGCAGTTTAGGATTAAAGATCTCTTCTGTCTCCAGAAAGCTTCAGAAAGCCACTTTTCCCCTAAGAGATCATCTCAGATCTTCTCTTCACAAAGAAACCAACCTCCTTCCTACACTATGAATTAACTGGTAAAATCACCTCTTCCAAAATCATCTTTTGTCCTCAACCATCCTATAGTAAAATAAACCATTTGAAAATCCTTGAAAAATTTTAGCTGCAAATATACATATTAAGGCAAAATTGGAATTCCCTTAAATTGAGATCTTTGAAAGCCTATTTCATGAGTAAAAACACCATCTTTTTTTCTACTCTTCTGTTTATTCACTTATGTAGTTATTGTGGACATGGATAGTTTATTGCACAATATGAAAGCAAGGCAATATATTAGTATTGCAGTTGCATTATTTTTCACTCCTTGCAAGCAGTTGAAAGAAATTTTTTGCCAGGAAATTCAATCATATAGAGCCTGAACTTTCATCTTCTGTGTCCATACTATCTTTCATTGACTTTTCAGTCCAATACAAATAATGTATGCATGATTCTAATAGCTAAAAAATCCAAATGGGCATATGGGTAAATATGACAGAAAATTATCTTTATTTAGGTTTGGATTCCAGATTTTCTAGCATATTTCAATGAGGTAAAATATGGTGATTCTAGACTCTCTGGAATAAGATGTGTTACCCTCTCCATTTTTTCTTTGGGCATTATGTGAAGGCCTTTATTGTTTAGGAAAATGATTAGTAATCTCAGTAAACTGATAGAAAAGAAATATATTCTTTCCCTGTTCTAAAGATGCTTAAAGTCCTGTATGTCATTACTGATTTTGGTTCTTTAAATAAAATATTTACTCTCAATCTTTTCAGTATTTTTGTCTTCCTCTGTTTCATTTAGACTTAGTTTAAAGCTAAAAATATACATTTTTTTTGATGTATATAGAAGTTATACATAAAATGTATGTCTCTTACATATGATCCCAGTCTTCTGATACATCTGGGCTCATGTGCTCTGTTTCTGGAGAACAGAAAACAGTTATGTGAGTTTTGGTTTATTTATTTATTTATTTTTTTTTTTACAAGGAACATACCCATTTAAATCTATGTTGTCATATATAAAGGTTTAGTTACAAAGGAACTGTGACTCATGATTTTTGGTTCTAAGCATTTTCTTAATAAAACTTCAATGTAAAATTTTTGAGAATTAAAAATACTTATTTGTTAACTTAACCAGTAGTCACATATGGGGATGCTATAGGTGATAAAAATGAAGTATCTTGCAAGGTGTTTTGACAGGTCATGATGGCTAGAGTTTGCAATCTAAGTTTTAATATATACAATTACTTCTTTGTATCTAGCAATTCCTTTTTGATCATCAACTATGTACACACATACTTGTGTGTAGACTCTGCACATTGACGTGATGAAATCATTGGACTCCTTGATTTCAGTGAGTGCAAATAACCCAGATAATTCCATCAATTTCAAGTTTTTTTCCACTGGTGCTCAGTCATTCATTTCTTGGAAATGAGGATGATTTGTTGTTCAGGTAAGATAAATTAATTGGCATTCTCTCATTTATAATTTCCAAATGGCATAGCATTGTATACATAAGTTTACATACTGTCTGACACTGATTAGCAGGGAAGCTATTGGTCAATTATTACAAACTTTATGGAGTGAAGAGAAAGTTATGATTAAGTGGTTTTGCAAAGGTTCATACTGGGATAAATAGTTCTGCCAAAAACATGAGGCATAGTCAAAGCCTGAAACATTAAGTGAAGAAATATGATATATATTCCATATTTTGGGGGTGGTTTATTTCATTATTTTTCCCTCTGCTACTTTAAGTTTCATAAATATGATGTTATGCTGCTTTCTCATGCAAATTATGCAGATTGTTCCTGTTTCACATCTAGCACATAGCTCCAAAAGTTGTTAGGTAGCAAAAATATATGGAGAAGGGAAGAAACTAATCCTGTAGGAGAAAGCTCTTCTTGATTCAGCTTGCTTGTATATCACCAGCTTTTTCTGCTTGGGCATCTCATTATCAGAATTTCATGGTTCTCTCTCTATATAAAGTCACATCCCTTCTGGAAACCAATTAAGATTGCCTGACACTGAAATATCCTTTTTCTCATTAACTATCTTTTATAGAATCATAAAATCATAGGATCATAGAATAGTTTGGGTCAGAAGGGACCTTTAAAGGCCATCTAGTCCACCTCCCCTGCAATGAGGAGGGACAACTTCAACTAGATCAGGTTGCTCAGAGCCCCGTCCAGCCTGGCCTTGAATGTTTGCAGAGATGGGGCTGCTCCCTCCCCTCTGGGCAACCTGTGCCAGTGCTTCACCACCCACACTGTAAAAAATTTCTTCCTTATGTTTAATGTGATTCTGCCTTCTTTTAGTTTAAAACTGTTTCCCCTCGTCCTATCACAGCAGGCCCTGCTGAAAAGTTTTTCCCATCTTTCTTGTAGGCCCCCTTTAAGTACTGGAAGGCCACAATCAGGTCTCCCCGCAGCCTTCTCTTCTCCAGGCTGAACAACCCAAACTTTCTCAGCCTGTCCTCATAGGAGAGGTGCTCCAGCCCTCGGATCACTTTTGTGGCCCCTCTCTGGACCCACTTTTGATGTAGCGTAGGACACGGTTGGATTTCTGGGCTGCCAGCGCACATTGCTGACTCACGTCCAGGTCCTCATCCACCAGCACCCCCAAGTCCCTCTCAGCAGGGCTGCTCTCAATCCCTTCATCCCCCAGCCTGTACTGATACTGGGGGTTGCTCTGATCCAGCTGCAGGACTTGGCCTTGTTGAACCTCATGAGGTTCACACAGACCCACTTCTTGAGCTTGTCCAGGTCCCTCCAGATGGCATCCCATCCCTCAGGTGTGTCCACCGCACCACTCAGCTCAGTGCTGTCCGTAAACTTGCTGAGGGTGCACTCGATCCCAGTGTCTACGTCATTGATAAAGATGTTAAAGAGTACTGGTCCCAATATGGGGCCCTGAGGGACACCACTCGTCACTGATCTCCATCTGGACATTGAATCATTGACCATTAAATGGTCAATGGATATTTTCATTATTTTTGTTTTATTGTTCTTTGAATTAAACAAACAAAAATGCTGTCATGCTATACTTTTAACATCTTCATAGTTTGAGCTAGTGTTAAAGAAAAATTGCAAGGGCTTCCAAAATTGACTGATGCTTTCTCTTAACATGCAGTTGAAATTTCAAGAGAGAAATTTCAGAGGACTTGGCCATGTGTTCTGTGCATTGGCACAGGATAATGTGCAAACATGATCCTGGAATCTGTATGTGGGGAAAGATTCTTCAGACACAAATATTGCTTTTAAAAGGCTAGGGTTTTTTTTGTTTCTTGTTTATAAAAAAAAACAAACAGGGATGTCACTTTGTCCATTACAAAAGTTAAAAAGGCACTGAGTATTTTTAATTATTCATAACTTTTTATAATTCAGATGTTAGGATTATTTTAATATAGATATATTTTTTCTACCCTTAATGTCAACACTTTTTTTAATGTGTAGATCCATTTATACCATAAATTATTTTAATTGTCCTTTTTACTTTCTCTATATATTTATTTATTATTCTTTGTGTATGTATATTAAATTGATTGCATAAATTGAAGCAATTACTCCAGACAGGTGACTATTCACATTATTTAATGATATCTTATTTAGAACTGAATGAACCCTACAGGTGTCTGTGTGCTACCTGAAAAAAGAACCTGAAGAATAGTTCAAAGAAGTTGGCAAGAAACCAAAGAGCCTGTGACTTCTAGGAGTTTTTCTTCAGCTCTTGCCTACTCAGCTTATGTTAGAAGTTTCTACTTCTCCCAGACTATATTTCCATGAATTACTCTGCATTTTCTCGTCACCATTTTGGATGATACAAAAGGTACTGCACATCCCATTGCCTGCCACTTTTTTCCTATGTACAAACATGTTGTTTTTTTTTTTTTTTTTTTTTTTTTTTTTTTTTTTTGTTATAAAAAGCCCCTAGATTACTTTTGCTTGCAGCAATGGTTCTCAGAAGAATGGTGAGCTGGATTGACTCAGCAGTTAATCTCACAACTGGGGGAAAAAGGGGTGCAAGACACTGATCAAGATAGTGTGGGATTTCTCGAGTCACACAAAGTTGGTGTTAACATCCCAGAGGGCAGATGGAGATCCAGATTGACCTCTAAAGAGAGGACACAGAAGTCCAGTGTGAAGCTGCCAGGCTTCCCTGATGGGAAGTGGGGGAAGTGGCAGCCTCAGCTCTCACCAAAGTTCTGAGCCACTGGGTGAAGGAGCTGGGGAAGGAGATGAATAGGCAGTGTACCATCATGGATGAAGAGCAGATCAACATTTTCTTCATAGAAAACCTTCAGAAGTCAGAGGTCTCTCTTCCTGTTATTACATAGGAGGAGGTATGAACAGAAAATACTCAAATGAACATAGGATGGTGATTCCCAAGATAGGAAACCTTGTGATTTCTGGTAATGGAAGGAAGACTTTCTCTGCTGATAGATGTGCACTCACAAAATAGGGATAGAGTCCTATAAATTTGATGTCTAAAAACTTTTTTTTTTTTTTTTTTTTTTTGTTAATTATTCAGTTAGGTGTCTCCTGCCTGTCATAAATAAATAAATAAATAAGCTAACTAACATATCAGAAAACAGGGATATTTCACTTAACTTAGTCTTTGTTGCCAGCATATTTTTTTTAAATGCGATTAAGATGAAATAATTAGTATTAGCATAGCTAAGAGGGAAAGGTAAGCATTTTTCTGTGTCAAAGAATAGAGGCCACTTGAGAAAAGGCACCTGGTCATTAATAAATGATCTGAACAGATAACTAATTAGCTCAACAAAGAAGCAGAAAAGTCAAACAACCAGAGAAGTGAATGCAGAAGGATTTGTACAAGATTGGAGGGGGATGGGGGTATTCTGTGTGTTTCATCAAAGCTACGAACTGTGGAGAAAAGTTTGTCATGGGTAATGATGAAACAGTGATGACAAGCCAAACAGTAGAAGGATAGTAAGGCCATAGTATCTTAATTAAAGTTAAGTAGCAACTTAATCTCTTAACTGAGGTTAAAATATTAATGGGAGAAATATTATTTTTAAATGCATAGAATATTAGCTGATAAAATACAGGCAGATATTTAGATTAAAGGTCTGGTTTAAACAACTGTGAAGTGAAAATGGAGATTTAAATTCATAAAAGAGGAGAAGGTTTCATGGCTATTTTCTCAACCATGATACTTACCAGGAAGGTCACAGAATTGCTGGGCAGTTACATGAGAGCAGGAAAACAACTTGACTATGAGGAAAAGGTAGATGCTGAGAACAGATACTTGAGAAGGAACTGAAGAGCACACTTTAGTCAATAAAGATAAAGGGGAGAACTGAGCAGAAAATAAATATGAGATTAAGTTTTCTGGGCTGGAATGTGAGAATTAAATATACAGCCTTTTCTTATAATCAGTTTCTAGGCAAAATAAATTCTGTACCTGGAGTTCTGTAAAAGAAGTGTTTTGGTGCTACATAATGAGATAGGTAAAAAGAAGAAAAGAACAATCTAAGAAACTGTCTGTGTGAGGAAGATAATAAATGATACTGAAAAGACTAGAGAGAATCACCCACAGATTTTTCTTGGGATCAATCTTACTTAATATTTTCATTTCATTAGTGACCTTGGAACAAGTAATAAAAATGTGCTGATGACACAATTGCTAAGGTATTGCCTGCTTGCCAGAATATCAATGTACGTTGTGCATGGGATGGTGCTAAGAGACTGAAAATTAGAATTGGAATGAAATGTAATAATACAAAGTAGATCGTGAACTTAGGGATTAAATACAAGAGCATTGTGTATAAACTAGACTAAGTTGAAAAACTATAAGAGCAAGACCTTCATTTATTAGTACTTCACAGGATACCTGTGAATAATGATTGTGATACCATGAAAAGAGGATCAAGAAGTGTATTAAGAAGCACATTTGTGTGATAGATAAGGAAATTTTAATATTGCTCTGTTGGTTTCTGTTCCATACAGCAGAATTCACAAGGAAACGAATACAAAGAATATATCCTACAAGGTTAAGGGAAGGAAAGATCATACAGTACAAGAGGAGCTAGTTTGACACAAAAGAGGGGCTAGTTTGACACAAGTAGGCAATGTATTCAATACATGTGAGAACAATCATATTTCCCTACCTCAGTGCAGACAGAAATATGAAGAAAAAATATTGTTTAGCACAGGAATATGAGTTAAACACATGAGTTTCTTCATTAGGGGAATTTTTTACTATTAGTAAGCTCATGGAACAACAACCTAGCGGGACTTTTGGGGACAAGAAAATACTGTTAAACAGTTATAAATTAGAATTAGATAGAAGGGTTGTTTCTCATATCATGGGACACAGCATAATGAATCAGGAAGAGTCTTTGGCCCTTTATGTATTTCTACTTTTTTTTAAAAAAAGGAAATCCAAACAGTTATTGCAGATCTGAATTTTGTACCTTTTAAAATGACTATGAGACCTACTATGCAACCTCACCGCATTCTTACACAATACTTGTAGTGGACATTGCTACAAGTGTTCACACAAATTATGTGAAATATAAAAACAGAGGTGAGAAAGAGCATAGCAGTAACTCAGCAGTTCACAAATATTGCAACTCATACGAAATTCTTTCCCAAGCTCGTCCCCAACTTTTGCAGTTTGACTTGTATTCTTATTCCTACTGCTAAACCACAGACTCTAGAACAACAGAGTACAATTTATCTTATGTTCTGTTTTTTTTTTTTTTTTTTATTTTTGTCTTTTGTTTGTTTGTTTTTGTTTTTGTTTTTGTTTTTGTTTTTTTCCTTATTGCTTATTTTAAGTGGAGGACTACTGCATTGTGAACTTAGCAATACAATAAACAGAAGTGTTGGCTTGAGCACTGAAACTGGAGGCAGGTTTCCTAGAAAATTGCTCCATTTTTCTAAATACAACCCACATGCTTATTGTTGCCCAGAGAAACATGGTTGCTTATCTATCAGATTGTTTGAGTCAGGTAGGAAAACGCATGACTCAGAAGCATGACTATACACACCCTGCTGTCTAAACAGCTGAACAATGGATTACAGCTTTCACATTCTGTGGCAGTTTTAAAATTCACATCTCTTACATTCATGAGCCATGGAATATCAGGACGTTACTTAATAAAAAGTCAAATATGTCCATAACTATTATTCGGGAAAAAAGGACTGCATTCTAACATACTTTTAGTCAGAATTCAAAGAATTCTCTAATATGGCATAGTCATTTGGATATAAAATCCCAGTGGTTTTGGCACCAGTCCTCCTTGTCCTACTGAAAGAAAACTTCATCTGAAGTTAGCCACTTGGATCAATCTCCGCTTTTACAAGTGCTATAGACTACTCCATAAATGTAATGGCTTTGATTTTTGTCAGTGATGTTTTTTTAAAACAAAGTTTATTTACTTTTTCCTTCATATGGCATATTCCTCGTCAGCAGAGTGGTGGAGCATATGAGAAACAATGGTATAATAAAGGCAAAAATATATTTCCATTTCAATGAAAAATGACATGTGTCATCTATGAACATAGCTAGACCAATTTATGGATAGAAATAAAATGCATTCTCCCACCCCTAGGGTTTTATTTTTTTCCATCTATTTGATTTAACCTCATCTAAAGCTCCATGTACAGCTGAATCAATCATTGTTAAGATTATTTTGTTAGGGCAAAATGCACTTGTTATTGTTTTAACATTTGTATTTTTACAACTCTTGAGGTTTTTTCACATTACTGATAAAACAAAAATGTCAATGACACCCAATATTTTCCAATATTTATATTACTGTCCCTAAATACGCACAGTATATTAAGAACTACCATTATAGTTCATGCAATATACAAAATGAGGATACACATTCCTATTACAAAAATTAGAAGAAATAGTTGAAAATAACTTTTTAAAAAATAAAATTGTATATTCACTATTGTTAGAATTTTGTTAGCTTAGATAAATGCATATGGAGTTATATTACCAACTTCAGATATTTGATTATCTTACCTTAAATGAATCTGGGTTAGTAGTATTTGCCAACACTTGTTCTCCCCTTTTAAAGTGGAAATTTAACTCACTGTTATCTTCCTCCTTAACCTACTGCTTAACAGTGGGGGTTAAAAACAAACTAAACGAAACATCAAACCCTTCAGGTCTGAGTTACTTCTAAGGCAGCTACAAGCTTGCATTGGGGTGGAGAAGGGGAAATCAATTCAAGAAGCGGGGAAACATATACTTTCCTATAGGAGAATCCAGTGTAAGTTATGCATCAAAGTACTGCCATATTTAACAGAACTATTTGCATAATGAAAACCCATACAGAAAGGTTTTGTCTGGTTGGTGTGTTGGTTGTTTTTGTTGTGGTAAAAATAAAGGGAGGGAAGGGAAGGGAAGGGAAGGGA